>JAYJMH010023214.1:0-44377 GCA_036873815.1 Phacellophora camtschatica
TGTTCATGATCTTGAGCACTTTACTGATACATTGTTTTACTTGAATAGCAAAAGGGGAGGTACAAGGAGCATTTGTCACGCGGGTGATAAATTTTGCATTAAATCCTCACTATATCATTTGCGCTTAGGCTTATACATAAAAAAATGTATGCATTTTACATGGATTCTCCATTAAATTCTGCATATAATGATTTATACATGTACATGATTTATTTCAGACGACAGCAGAGAATTAATTTTTGAAAATCACCTCCGAAAAGGGTACAGTAACCTTGAGTCAAATCACCCCCTTGTTGGTGTCGACCAACAAACATATTAAGTAATATTAAAAATAATAACAATGAGGATGTCTGCCTCAAACGGTAAGACCTGGACAACATGAGCAACAAAATAAAAAAAATATGGGAAAACAAATAAAAAAATCTTTAAATTACTTCATAAAAATAATACAATATAAAAATATTTGAACAAAAGAAAAGAGTTCAGAAACTTAGTAAAACTCAATTACCTTCATTTTCTTAGTTATTCCAGTTAAAAGTTCCTCATATGTTACATTTAAATCATATTGAATTGGAGGATCCTTGGGTCTTGAAGCTCCAAAATGAATGTCTTCAAATTCCATGGTTCCTGATGGGTGTCCAGGTCTGCCACGGCCTCGACTACGCCCAGATTGACTAAATCCAGGAAATCCACCAAATCCACCAAGATTTTCAAAAATATCTGTCAGAAAAGAAATGACATTATACCAGGTGACAGAACAAAATATCCCCATGTTTGCAAGGCGGAGCTTTGAAGCTTTTGTTTCATAACTTCATTTTTGCTTGAATTTTATATGAGAAGCTTGGTTGATCGGTTGATATCATTTGCCACAATCTACCATATAATTACAGAGTTATACTCAATAAAACAAAAAATAAAAGATTTCTGCCACTGAAATTTTTGCTAAAATGTAACTGGCTTTGAGAAAGCTATTAGCCTTGGTTTTCCTTTGCATAATAGCTTAGGGAAGTAGATTTCAAACTTTAAGTTGAATCCTCTTACATCAATGTCAAGCAAGACTGTCAAAAGCAAAGCTCCTCCAAAGCAGATTGCAAACAGGGGGACTTTTCCGGGCCACACATTAGTTAAAATCTGCTTTGGAATCAGTTACCTGCAATCTTGAGCATGTCCTATATCTCAGACAAATTTCTTAATCTCATAATAACATTTGAAATAATAAATGATTACTAAATTCTAAATTAACAACTATAGACAATTAATAAACAACAATAGATGATTAATAAATGATTATTTAATTAGATAAATAATAAATTATTACATTTTCTAAATTACTAAACTAAATTCTGCTAATCCAATAAGTTTTTTGTACAATAAATAACGGTACAGGGTGAAGCAAACAACTTATCTCTATTTACAGGGCTGTGGCTCAAAACCTCTGAGGCTAGCAATTTTGAATTTTATTCAAAATGATGTCCAAAGGGCAAACTTAGTGTTTGGAATATAATCCTGCCATTTGCAATCATGAGTATATGTTAAAAACTGCAAATTAAAATAGCCCTATAGCCTCAAAGTCAATTCAAATTTTAAACTCCAAAAGCACCATCAAAGCATCACAAATTAGAGCAATTACAATTCAAGCTTTGGAACAGGTAAAAGTGGTTGCAGATGACTGGATGGTATATAGTTTTTTCAAACAGGTATACAGTTTCTTTTTTGGGTGACCCAGTATATTTGCTGTTTTATTAATATTTTGGGGGAAAGTAGCTATTTATCAAAAGTAATTATTTTTCAAAAACATTTGGCTTTAAATGTAAAGGGTAAATATAAAATTGATGCACAAAAATTGTCACCAAGTGATTGATTGATTGATTGATTACACAGTTAGTCAAGTTTAGGAAACTTTTCAATCTGGTAATATTTTAAGCATACTTTTGAAAATTGACAATTTGAGGGCAGTGTGGACAATTTACCAAGCTGGGGAAAATTTCAGCCAGATCTTGGCACTGAGCAACCTTACTGTTATTTCTATTGCTCTATTGTTTAATATTAGGTGCAGGCAGCACAAAGGATTCACACTGGCCTCAGTGTTTGTGGTGTTGATTTTACGACAAAATAAAGTTTGAAATTTTGTTGAGGGATTGGACCACACAAATCGTTTGGGGCCCCAGTCATTTTTCACAATCAAATCCCCTACAAAATATCAAACATAATGAAGTGGCGTATTGATTAATATGTATGTTTGCCAGCCCCACATACTTGCAAATGGATCTTCATCACCAAAAACATTTCTAAATGTTTCATTTGGATCAAAAGAAGAGAAAGAAAATCCCTCTGGCATTTGATATCCACTGAATCCAGGACCACCAGCATTCCCCTTCAAGCCTTCCTCCCCATATTTGTCGTAAATGTCTCGCTTTTCTGAATCAGTTAGCACTTCATAAGCCTCAGCAACCTCTTTGAATTTTTCTTCGGCATCTTTATTGTTTTTATTTTTGTCTGGGTGGTACTTCAACGCCAGTTTTCGATAAGCCTTTTTGATTTCGTCATTCGATGCATTCTTGGAAACGTTCAGTATTTGGTAATAATCCTTTCCCATGCTTTCGTTGTATCAGCGAATGTATTTCTTCTTTGTTGAAGCTTGTTTTGAAGAGCAATTTCAAGTAGAAAGGTAAACACACTTTACTTTACTGCACCATCTCAAAATAGTGGCGTTAGCCTTGCCACAGCAGCAGCAACAACAAGTCCCCGTGAAATAAGGCTCATCTGGCTCAAAAATAATAACAAATGTTGCCTCTTTCCACATTTTCGAGTCATTGTTGGTTGTACTATTTTCACTATTTTTTAATGTCTTCGTTAGCAGTTTCAAATCAAACTGTATAGTTACTAATTCAACAACAGTATTTCTACCAAATTATAACGCAAAAACCAGACAATGATTTAAAGAGGACAAAGTTTTAATTGGTCAATTTATGCTCAAAAGTTCAACTGAACAACATTGTAAAAGACAAATGCTTATGCCGAAATCGAAGCATTTTTTGTTAAAGATGTTTGAATTGATTCCTTCATTTTCACCAAGCAACCATAACCCTAAAAAACGTCTTTGCACAGAGCCAAACGTGTGTCAAAGCATAATCATTTTTGTTCATTATTCACAAATGTCAAATGCGTCTTTCAATATTTTAGTTTCAATATTTTAAAAACTAAAAAAAATTAAAAACAGTTTTGGAATTATTTAACAAAAATCTATTGTTGAAATCATATCATTCAAAAATCAAATTGCAGAATCTGTCTGCATTTTAAATTAAAATTTTATTGAAACAACTTTAGCGGACATTAAATGTAAAATGTTCCCAAACTTTCACCATTTCTTAATCCGTACTCTTTTCTCGTCACAATTAGATAGCTTGAATATAGCAAGAGGTTAGTTGTATACCTATAATTATTGTATATGCTTATGTTTAATATGGCTTCTTATCTACCGGGTGACACAAAACACTATCTCCGTTTGCAGGGTTGTAGCGCAAAATCCGCGAGACTTCAAATCTCAAATTGTGCATAAAACGATGTCCGAAGGGCAACCTTAGAGTTTGGAACATTATGCAGTCATTTGCGACCATGTTTACCTGTCCAAGACTTATATTCAGTCCATGTTTTGATATCAAAATAATCTGCTTCCTTTAATGGCGGATTTGCAGTTGAAAATTTTTCACTTATCCAACTCCCAAAGTCTTCATAGGAACAAGCAGGTTGTTTTAATGTCAAAACGCGAACTGCAAATAAATGGCGTTCTTCTAAATTGATCTGAAAGCGTACGTATGAAGGCTATTTTAATTTCCAGTTTTTCACATGTAAAAGTGATTACAAATGACTGGATGATATCCCAAACTCTAAGTTTTCTCTTCGGATCTCGCTTTGAGTACAAATTAAAATTGCTAGGCCCGCGGATTTCAAGCTGCAACCTTGCAAACGGAGATAGTTTTTTGGGTCACCCCATCCAGCATATCTCATTTTCATATCTCATTTTGCTGTAAGCGGTCCAGGTTAGTAAAGTGTCTGTTTTCCTGGGTTGTAAAGCATGCATTTTGTGTATTCTATATCCAGTGAATTTTGTTGTTGAATTGATCGAATTCGTGAAAGCGCAGACTGCAGCAAAAAAGTCTCAAAAGGCATTGTAGGTATATTGGTGCATTTATAAATAGAACTATGCATACATATGTGTTAATAAACTAGCTCGTATATTGTATGTGTTCCAGGCAATACTTTATACATCTCTCGTGATAAAAGGTCCCAAAGACACAATACTCTATTATCTTAAAATAACAACATAAATTTTAGCCTAAAGTTAACAATAAGAATAAACTATCTTCCAAACGTTTCAATCATTTTACTTAGTTAAAATGCCAAAAACAGCTAACCCTTTTAGTACAGTCGGAACCGGAAGAGCTGGAGGGGGCTATGCTCCCCTTGATAATTTCAAGAACTATCCTGATTTAAAACAATTGATTAATTAACTTTTGTTCTTTGTTGCTCTAAGAACAATTAGCCCCCTGACGGCACTGCATATCATTCACCCCTTCTGAAGGGCCATAGGGCACATTGTTGTACCTTTATGGCAACTCTCACAGAATGTTTCTGTTTGATAGAAACGAACCCGGGTATTAAGGATTGGTTCTGCTATTAGCTTTTACTTTCATATCAAAAGATTCAAGGAAAACAGCTTTTTAACAGACTGCAAAACAAGGGTGTCGCCAGGATTTCTCCGATGAGGGGGCTAGCTTCCTCGACAAAGGCTAAACGTTTCCAAGCAGGGACAATAGCCCCCTTCCCACCTCAGGTGTCACTCCTGCTGCGAAAGTGTTGTATTAGCAAAAATATAACATTCAAGATTACAACCATAATAATAATAAATTATCTGTACAAATCTAAAAATTGCAACTGAACGATTTTAAAAACCATTTTTCAAAACGACAGCGGATTCACGATGTAAAGTCCAATACGGTAAAACAATTGTCTTATGTATATGCAGTATGAAAACCGAATAGTCTTAAAATCGGAAATACCGCACTTCAGCACTTGGATAACATTCAGTTTGAAAATACATTGACATAAAAACGTTTCAGATAGAAAATTCTGAACAAAAAACTTCACTCAAAATTAATATTTAATTTCACTCAAAAGTAAAAGTTAACTGCAACAAATAACAGCAATGTCAACAAAAATGCTTTGAAAAATTTCAGACATTACACCGAGTGTCCCTACAAAATTGTTACACGTTTGCAAAGCTGCTGTGGAAGAGCTAGGTTTTTCATAATTTTTCTTCTGCAAGGGTGTCATAGCAGAGGCTTCAACTTAAATTTTGGTAATTTTCTTGGTAAAATTGACCCGATAATCACAGGCTCACACCTTATAAAAGTTGTTGTGTTTCTGGAAAGCAAGAGCACATTACAATCACGAAAACTAGATCATGTTACAATCACAGATGAATTTCTGAATTCATTTTGTAAACTTTGTATATAAACTTAGTTGGAAAGTTTGATTGTTCAAAACGTTTTGATGTCAATGTATTAACAATCGTCACCATGAAGCTGATTGGTAAAAAGCGTGGAAAGGTACCCAACCATGGTCCCTCCCATAAAATAGACTAGAATTCTGTAGCTGCTTGAATAACAATCCGTGAAATGGCAAGTCGTGTATGTATACGCGTAAAAACGAACTTCTTATCATTGGATAGTCACATCAACTTGCACTCATAAGGAGCTACAAAGGCTAACCAAACCAGCACACATCTTGAAAATAACTCCTTACTTCCATGGCATTCATGAACCTGATTCCTCATAGCATCGTTTCCTCGTGTGTATTATTTATAAAGAATTTATAACATATGTACATTTACAAGCTCTATGGATAAATCATTGAATGATTCCAAGCTAAACTTTGTTCTGAAGCCCTATTATGCATGCTCATTGAATATTGTCCCAATGGCGAGTATGATCCACTGCTCATGTACTCTGAAGAAGACTGGAGCGAATCAGATTGCTTGCTGACTTGAAGCGAGGTTGGAATCATGGACGGATGCGTAAGATGATGTAACGGCCATGTTTGAGATTGTAAGCACGAAGCGGGAAGATAAGGCGAATCCGACCCACGATAGTATGACGAACAGCTACCTATAAAAATAGAAGAAAAAAATGAATTTATAGTACGTGTTGATAGATTTCAGACGTCAGAATATTAAAACAGATAACACTTCGAAATAAATACTATAGGCTGCTTATAACAGCTACAAAAATAACATTTATAAACCATTTGATATGCTTATTACAGCAGTCCCAGTCCCTTTGACAGATTGGACATCACTTCAATCAATAGGCACTCTTTATCAAACAAACACCACTGCGATCAACAAGCACTCTTAATCAAACATACATCACTTTGATCAATAGGTTCTCTTAATCAAGCAAACATCACTTCAATCAATAGGCACTCTTTATCAAACAAACACCACTGCGATCAACAAGCACTCTTAATCAAACAAACATCACTTTGATCAATAGGCTCTTCTAATCAAACAAACATCACTCCGATTAACAATCACTCTTAATCGAACATACACAAAACGAAAAGAAATCATTTCTGCCTCGACTTTGCTTTTTCAGAAATTACTTTGAAATTTCACTCAAAAGTCAGCCTCGTTTCAATGCACGCCAAGCCATTGGCGTGTCTAATTCAAGTTTTCTGGCCATATGGTTATGAGTACCCAATTGATCAAAGTTATTTTAATCTGTCAAAAACGCAGGAAAACATGGGGCTCGTGCAATAAATCTAAACCCTATCACTTTCACACAAAGTTTTTATCTTGCAGGGGTTTGTAAACCAACTAAATTAACGTTTCTACAAGAATTGTAAGATTCGTACCTGAAGGTAGAATTTCCGATGATCTTTGATAAGGTGATGGATATGGTGATGCCCTGTGAGACCGTCTTTCGCACGGAATTGGTCCTGCTAATGGGCTTTGTGCACTGGGACACATCATAGGTGAGTAGACATAAGCATCTAAAAAATAAGAAAAATAAAATATAAATCACTCGATAAGTGAACTTCAGCAGAGAGTGTACTCATTTAGAATTGATGGAAATTTTGAGTAATGTCATAGAGCAAAAGTTCAATATTTCCTTGTGGATGCTTGGATGGCTAAATTACGCGCACTTGTTGAAGGCAAAATAAATCTTAGAATTTCTAGCAAAAAAGGAAACACGGTGTGCATGATGGTAATGATGGAAGTAACAATTTATAGTTGGCGGCATGCAGCAATAAGATAACTTACAGTTCGAAGCGTATTGGTTCATTGCATCTCGTTCCACCATTTCTTTATGTTCTGACCTAAAAATAAAAACGCAAATTATGAGCATTATGATGAAATAAATCATTGCTTTTTGACTTCAGTCTCATACCCAGAAATTTCAGCTTGGGGATTGGGCTCCATAGACCAGGTTCCAAATGACGTCTGGCAGTAACTAAGGCTGTTTTGGTTATGCCATTTTAAAGAAAAAACCACTTTTTCTGAGCTTTTATCCTTAGGACCTCCTCCAGTCCAGCAGCAACAAGTTCATCTCTTGTTACAATTTGAAATAATTCTCACAAAATAGGTAACTCATTGCTGCTACAGTGAAGCTATATAGGGTATTGTTTTCCCAAGCATACGAGTAAGCTGCTTTATTACCAACGTAGTGTGTTTGCCCCGCAGCGCAAGTTTGATTACATATAACAACATCAAGAACAGAAACAGATATGATTGTATAAATAAACGATTGCATTATTAATCTCTCTGATCTAACATGGAAGTATTAGTATCATATTAGTTTACTCCTCGATATTTTATCATTGTTTTCATGTTCTCAATGACACAACTTCGTCTCAAATCGTAGTCATTTTCTATTCCCGTGACGTAGTCACAAGGGAACGTATGTTGTCTATCGACTATGCTCAAACCTAAAACAAAATTAAAAAGTTTCTTAAGACAGTTACCTTTCTTTGGCATCAAGAAATGCTTTCGCAAATGGATTGTGTTGTATTTTTAGTGCAGTTATCTGAGAAAAAAAAATACAATTAGAATTTTACTTAAAGAACAAGACATCTAAAAACAACATTCACTCCATTAATAGCAGATAATGCGTCGTTTCATGAAGCAAAAACTGTTCATCTGAACATCTGAATATGCACAGTGACTGGATTTGATTGCGGAGCTGGAACTTTACAACTTAGTGTCTCCGACAACTTCGATCTTCTTCGATAACTTTTAAGAAAGGAATGGGTAATTTACTATAGTAGAGACTGAAAGAAAGAACCTATGAGTATGAGAACATTCAAACTGAAATTTTATATCATTTTTTGATAAAAAATCAACTTTAGAAGAAACAATATTGATGGGAGCATTTATAAATGTTACAAGTTTTTATTTTTATAGTTATTTAGTCAACTAAGTTTTTTTCATTTCTTCAAATGTGTTCTCTAAGGGAGACAAATAAGAAATTTTGCAAAATGAATGTGAGTTTCTTCTGTACAATAGAAATCTGATCCCATTGATGAAAACGATGAAAATTTATGCAATTATACATACCTCTTCATTCTGGTAAGCTGTCACGGCAATAAACTGAGACTCTGGAAAACTATGAGTGCTGACTGTTTGTTCTCCGTCTGGTGCCCCAACTCGAATAATGTGAATACGAGGCTGATATTTGTGGAGAGAATGAAGCATTACCTGCAATGCAATACACACAATTAGAAAAGCATTGCTAAACACAGCTAAAAAAAACAGATTGCTGCTGGTAAACATCAGGGGTAAACTCTTATTGGCACCAATCAAATTGCACGAAAAAAAATAAAATGATTTTATTGGCTTGGCTAGCCTATATTTTGTTCTAGAACGAGGCTGAAATAGAATTGAGGCTGGTATAGAATCTAGGCACACCTTATCTGACCGATTTCTAGATATGTATTGTCACAAGGGCCTCTGTTAGATCATAGTCGAGATAATGACACACATCATCTCAATGCAAACAAATTTGCCAATGTTTGTTGAGGCGGTACAAGGGCAGAGATATAGTCAAATGAAATATGTGATATTGGCGTGGGTAAATATGTGATATCGGCATAGTTATGATTCCATAACTGCTGCAGTGCAAAAAAAAAATTCCGAGAAATAGATGACCAACAAACACTGAAGAGTATTGGAACTTGCAGTTTGACCTCTGCCTTCAAGGTTAGGTGAAGGTCATAACTCATAGTCTAGCTGCACTGATGAGCCCTTAAATAAGGCAATACGGGTCTTTGTCCAAATGTTAGAGGAACGAGAAGCTTTCACCAACTATTGCTATTACAGAGCCTGCACGCCAACCACATAAAATAAATTTTCGTATGGTCTGAGCGCAGACAAACTATTACATAGTTCTCTTTAGCCCTTTGGCCTACAGCCCCAAAAACTTTCAATCCGAAAATTGCACCTTTGACCTGCAACGCCAACAATAAAGTTCATTAATTTGTGTTATATCGTTAGCCCATTCCTAATATTTCAAGACAGCAAACCACACAGAAAAATACTAGACATCTTAAAAATAACAAAATAGTCTGTTGAACTGAGTTAACATAAGTTTGTTTATTTCGAAATAATAAACAAAAATGCATAGCTTCCCATATCTCTTGTGTGAAAATGACTTCAAAGAGACAATTGTATACACATACATCGGTCGCATATAAAAAAGCTAAAAATGAAGGCTCTCATTCCGTTTTATAGCAAACAGCTAACAAAGTAAAAATAAAGAAAAATTTGATAAATTATTGCATCGATAAATACTGACTTGTTAAAACGAAAAACTCTTGTTTTAGAAAAAAAATTCTCATTTGGTTTTGCCATAAATGACGTAAAATTGATTGACCCATGAAGCTAACACGATGCTCACTAAATCATACTTAAAATTGGTCCTATTCAACATCCCCACATTAAATAGGCTTGTTAAATTACCAGGCCCGTAGAAAGATGTTTTAACTTGGGATGCATGACACATTTCGGGAACTTTTAAACAAACGTTTAGAAAGAAATGCATTTTTGACCTTTCCAAAAACCTAGAACCTAAGACTTACAAATTACCTTTAACGTGGAAGAAGTTAAGTAAAATTTTAGTTGATAATACACCAATCACAGCTACGAAAAATAACCTAGACTGGTTGATAAAATTCCCGACAAGGAAAACGTTTTCTATCGAAATAAACAATCTTAAAAAACTGATAAAAACTAAAAAGTACAAAACAGAGGTTTTAAAAACTTCGATCGTGACGGTGAGATCTAACAAATTGCTATTTCTTCAAGTTCAATTCAAGTTAAGAAATATATGATCTCCCTTCTAAATGTTTATTTGCTCTCCTCCCTAATTCTCTCTCGTGTGAATTTGCCGATCAATACAAGCACCCAAGCATGTCAAACACGCCTAACAATAACCAGCTTCTACAAACGCGCTGCGCACATTTGCTTAGTAATCTCTGGGAAAATGCGCAAGTACAAATCATGCCAACTCTTTATGAATAGTTCAAAGAAGTTTGTTCTGGAAGTGATACTATCAAAACTTTCGTATAATTGCCTTGTTTGAAATGGGATTTAAAGCTTCAAAATGGATTGACTGATTCTATGAATGATGTTCACCAGCCACGTTGAATAACCAATGAATATGTAGAAACTGAAAGTATTGCGGTCGGAGCAACAAAATAAATTATTAGGCAGCTCGATTTATAGGAAATACTGGTGTTTGTTGAAACTTCTTTAAGGAAAAAATACTTTCATGTGCTACAGTAATAGGGCTCTGTAATAACATTGAAAATATCACATTTTGATTACGTCGTAGATAAAAATGTAACAAATTTCATCCTTGCAAAAACAAACAATAAAAGTGTAACAAATTTCATAGCACAAAGCAGACAGTGTTGCGAAAAATAAAATATCCCCTTTAAAGTTTTAAAGTGCACATGAGTAAGATCGCTTCCCACAACCAAATTTACCAGGTGGAAAAAGACCAAAAATCAACCAAAAAAAGGTAGCAAATGACATAAATCAACCTCGTTATAAAATCTAATCTCGTTATCAGATATCGGACAAACATAAAACAAAATAGCATACCTGACCCTCGCCGTTCATTTTGTTTGTCAGCTTTACTTTCGTAAACGCAACTGGGCTCTTCATCCAATGCGAACCAAAATTAGGAGAATCTGGATGAATATAAACTGAACTTGTTGATGTTGGTTCTGGCTTTCCCCCAGGGACCCATTCTCCATTGACGTACTTCCAACGATGATCCTCCACAGCGACGAAATCGAGAAGAAATGAGTACATTGCCTGTGGTTCTAAACCTTTGACAGTCATCTTGAGAACAGGGAACATCCGTCTGAAATGTCGGATAAAAGAATTATGTATAGAAAATTAGGCTTTGGGAATTAAATTTATGTTGAAGAACAAGGATATAAGAAAAGATGTTGCAACATAATGGGAACAGAGTTTAAAAATACCATAAAATTAAACATATACAAAGTAATAAGATTTACAATGAAATGTGACAGAAAAATTGGTCCAAGACCTTCAACGTGAAACAACCTCATGCAAGATCTTCAATATAAAATTGACTTTTAAGACAGTTTGAATGAGAACATCTCCTCTAAAAATTTGCAAGAAATTTTATGTAAATACTAATTATAAAAACATTTTAAACAATTTTAATTCTATAATTAATTCACATGAATAAAATCTGCGATCTTCCATTCAGTTTAGAATTGAAAAGTTGGTTGCTAAAGATGAAATACTCAGAAATACTCCTGTCGGAAATCCTTCCTTCTACTCCTAACATACCCCTGGTGATATCGTCCGCTCGATAAATACGTCCGCTAGCTGCTAATCGTTTTTATTATAAATTTCGTATATCCTGAGACAGGGATCAAGTTAGTTCCGATTTTTAAACAAAAACTTTAATTTCTTAATTAGCACTTGCTCGTTAAAGGAATTTCTACGGAAACTGAAGAACGCGAGAAAGACATGCCGATTTCTTTTATTAACAGGTTATGATTATGATGATGCTAGACTGTCAGTAATGTTCTTGCAAAGGGAAATGGTAAAAGATATAAGAGAAAATGGTGCCAAATATAATTTCTTACACAATATCCTGTGAATTTAACTAATTAGAGTAGAAGAAATATTTAAAAAATGACAAGTTGACGAACTCTGCAATTCATAACGGAAAATGTATCATTTAGAGCCTCTGTCAGACATATAAACACCTAAGAAAAAATTAATACAATAAATAACACCAAATATTGCTGACACCATATAGTCTGTGCTGACAAAAATATTGTGTAGATATGGTCTCGCATTTCAGGAAACTAATGTGTACGTTAAGGATTGAAAGATGTGGACAGCCTTCATATCTTCATAAGTTATAGAAGAAGTGACGAGAGGGGGTTTATGAAAATATGTTTATGTGACAAATAATCATTCGAAGAAGTGAAAATATTCCTATCAAAATCATTATTATTAAGTAAATTCCCTCCCATTTGCTGTAATTAACGAAAAGAAAATTTCTCTGCTACGAACAAATTTGAAAGTTTCTAAATTTTTTGACTGAAGATCGAAAGTTTCTTAAATTTTATTACGAACTAGTTTCTTAAAAGAAAAGTGATTACAACAGAATTTTATTAAATCATTCAAGAGTTAAATGAGGAGCTTTTCATATGGAAAACACGACTTTCCTATGAAAACAATTGGTATAAAAATAGCACATCGTCTGAACACATTTATGTTGCAAGACTTTCAGCTTAAAATTACACAAAGTGAAAATTTGGATTGAAAGATAAGAACGATTTAACATGTATTGTGAGTTATAAAGGAAGGGAAAGCATCCAGAGGTAATTATCAGGTATGTAGCGGTATACACCTGGCGGCATGCAATATCAAACAGGCGCTGGAAATCATTGCACAGCAAAAAATGACAGCAAGAATCACCTTCACCTTTTCACCCCTAGAAGGGCCAATTGGCCCATTACCAAATAACATAAAACGTCCTATCTCCAGGAGGTAAATACAGACATAACCTTATACAAATTTGATATATTTCAAAGTAAGTTTATGAGTTATCATCATATTTAACGTGCCTAGCCGGCGAAAGTATGGATGCGCTGAGCATTTGACCTGAAACACACTTCAAAGGTGCTTTTGAGAAGTGTGTAGGTAGGAAGTTTGTGAAAATCAGTCCAGAGCAAATCTATGTTGAAAACCGAAGCTAGCTATTTTCATAAGAAAACGTATAGCAAATATCGTTGAATGTACTCGTTGGTCAATCGCATTGAATGATAAAATTTATGAAATATTAGCACATTTTACATGCGGTTTTGTGTCGTTTTAATCATCTACTTCGTCACAAGCATCTTCTTCGTCATTAAGCTTCCCTATTAACCATTTCACCCCGGGAGCGGCCATATGGCTCATCGGCAAACAACGTAAAAAGTCATATTTCCAGGAGGTAAATACGGGCAGAGCTTTATATTAATTTCAGATATTTCAACGTAAGTTTATCTTGCATGTACTACCCCCTGTAAAATAAAACTTGCATGGGATTTGGCTGTTTAGTAGAGACAAATCCGGGTGTGAAAGGGTTAAAGCACTGCAAACAATTGGATAATTGAAACATAAATAGACTATACAATAGAGCGGAAATTATCTCTCTACAAAAGCACCTGGACCGATTCTAACCTTGCTCACTTTCGAATACATTGATTCTAACATACTCCCTCAAATATAGCACTTATCCTGTGCTCTCAATTTTATTGGCTATTTTAGATTAGCAGGTATGTAAAAATCCCTTTCTGGTTGTTTTCAGACGATTTAATTTGTTCATGGCCTAAAGCGAAACGTTTAACAAGTCAGTGAGGTATGGGCTTTTTGAAGTTCAGCGTATATGCGAACTTCGACTCTTTCTAAAGCTTTGATTAGAAACGAGACTCCAACCAAGGAGTGCTTCGATTTATCAACATCTACGGTCTTAGCGTCGATTAAAACCCATGTGTCACATTGTGGGCAGCATGATGCCTTGTTCTAAAAAGAAATCCATTATTATATTCAGAAATATTCCCATTGAAATTTCCTACAAAACGTACATGTCAAAATTGCTGTAGGCCTTCTAAATTAATGGTCATGCTGCAACTCTAAATGGAATGCCCTCCCACGTGTCATTTTTTAAAGCGTCGGTTGTCCGTTTTAGCAAGACTCTCTCTGAGTCTAGCTCGTGTCCGATCCAAATTACGATAGAAAAATTAAAAATACACAAAAAAATCATTAAAAAAGGCAACGTGCGCAATTAGGATTTTGAGAGAGCAGGGGTTCCTTAATCAGTGAAAGGTACTGTCTCCTTCACAGTTGGTTAAGATGCCCGGCTAGTTGCTGCCTAATCTCCAAAATCGTAAATAAATGTAGGCTCGAATTTAAATATCAGTTTGAATTTAATATTGTAGGTTCTTATATGCGGGTTTTTACTGTACCCTAATGCAAAATGTACATGTTGTAGAAATCATATACAGTTCACATCTCGTATCTCGAATGACTGTTATCTCACAAATGCGCTATTTCCAAAAGATTTTCATTTTCCCTCACTAGGCTTTTTCTTCTCGGGAAGGGAGCACTTGACAAGACTTTGGTTAGAGGGACGTGGTACCTCCAAAGCTTAAAAAAACATAGGCCTACCCGACGTTATACAAATTTTGCGAAAATATATACCCTACAAAAATACAAAAATATTGAAAATCGATACCGTTCCTTATACAAAAATATTGAAAATCGATACCGTTCCTTATACAAAAATATCGAAAATCGATACCGTTCCTTATACAAAAATATCGAAAATCGATACCGTTCCTCATACAAAAATCTGGAAAATGGACATCGTTTCTTATACCAAAATCGCCGGGCGGCACGTACCTAAAGTATACACAGTGCCTCCGGGCTTTCTTATAAAATACCGTTAATTCGAAAATTTTCTGTCTCGAACAGATTTTAATATCCAGCGAGAGTTCGGGGC
The DNA here is from genome assembly GCA_036873815.1 of Phacellophora camtschatica. Taxonomy (NCBI): domain Eukaryota; kingdom Metazoa; phylum Cnidaria; class Scyphozoa; order Semaeostomeae; family Ulmaridae; genus Phacellophora; species Phacellophora camtschatica. The sequence goes on from JAYJMH010023214.1 coordinate 15,102, forward strand.
GGCAACGTTTGTTTACCCTATCTATTGATTTTTATTTCTCGCTTGATCCAAAATGCTAAATATAAATTTATCAAAAACCCAATAAATCAATGGCAATTTTCGAACAAAGTATTTCTCATAGTTAGCTTCATTATTCCCATCATAAACAACAATTTAATAATGGCAATTAAAAAACCGATCAAAAACCGGAAATAATGGCAACAGGCCAGCGACAAAGAAGAGCAAATGATATTGAATAAGGAATTCCCAATTGACCCTTTGTTCGTTTATTTTTCCATTCCGAAATTATTCCGAAATAACCCTTTGTTCGTTGTGTGATTATCTGGGGAGTTCAGTTGACGCAAATAAATTTGCTTTGATAATGGAACAATGGCGTCGTTAATTAATTATGGGCAATTTTCCATCGGCTTTTGATAACGATATGTTTTCCCAAGAACCGCTCAACGATCGGTGATAACATAGGTAGTATTCAAAAAGTATTTGTTTATCCGCTTCAAAACAAAAATGAACTGAAAATAGCATTATTATATTTTTCCACCTGCAAGTTAATATTTTATTTTCGGTCAGCAAGTTAATACTTCAAGCCCAAATTTTTTTTAACTGTTAGAAAGACAAAAGTGTTTAAGGAAATTACTTTCTGTTTAGTTCTAGATCTATTTAGCACCGTCCTTTAGTTCTATTCGATTTAGTAGTTAAGTTCAAGTTAGCCCCCTCCTTTAAGTGCCCTCAAAAAAATAAATAAGTCCCTCATCTTCCATTTTTAAGATATGACTGCTCCTCAAAATGTAGGTACAATTGTTTCAGAAATTTGGTATTTCCAAATTTAGAAAACCAACGAAAGATAACTTACCCAAACGCTCGTTCTCTAAATATTTTTTTAATATCGAAAAAGTTCTCTAAATATTTTCGATATTTTTCAGTCACTTTGTATTTGTCGTTACCCTGGGATCCAAAGCTTCAAATTGATAAAATTGAGCGAATAAGAGGCTCAATACGATATTAAAGGGTAGTATATCGTATAAAGCCGTAAAAATTTGCTATTGAACAATCCTAAGTTGCACATTGTTAAATTCAATATTTAAAGTAAGCTCCCTCCTTGTTAAAGTAAGCCCTTCCAAAATTTGAATTAATTAAAAGAGTTTTTACTCTGTCAATTTATAAACTAAATAATTAGAAAATATATATAAATGAGAAACGGAATAGATTTTATTTCTTGACAAAGCTTCAAGAAAGTTCGTTCTTTAAATTAAGTTACTCTTTAAGAATGATAAAAAAATATACCCCCAAATAAGGAATTTTTTACAAGCAGAAATGCTAAATCTTGTGATGGGGCATTGAGATTCATGAAAAACAATTTCCATCAAAACGTAAAAGGCCCACCGAATTAAAGGGCAAACGATATTGGCTCACAATACAATCCCGCCCATGAAAAAACAAGAGTGATGTGCCAAGAACAATTGTGACTTATGTATCCTGAATTAACTATTCTTCCTCAAGCTATAGTGCAAGGAAAATCTTTGCAAAGAATATTTCAATGAATAGACACATTATGGCGAAATCTAAATCAGGAAATTTAAATCAGGAAATTTTGCATCAATATGAAGCTGAATCTGAAAATTAGTTTAACTTAAATTAATGCATTCTGAAATCCCGAAATAGTCATATATGTTTACAAACCTCAAAATATGTTTACAAACTTTGAATTAAAGTCGATATTGCTATTCACTTGTTGCATTTGCGACAGCATAAAGTATTGTATTAGTATGTGTATACCGTATAAAAATGCATCAAAAATAGCATTATGTTATTAAATTATACAAGAAAAATAACAGCATGTTCTTAAATTTTCTTAAATTAGGCCTTCTTAACTTTCTTAAATTTCTCGACCTCAACGATCCTATGAAAATTTTCTAAAAATAAAATTTGTACCAACAAGGCTTGAATCCTTTGAGAAATTAAAACTCTTTTTAAAATTCGACGTTCTCACATTCCGAAGATCAAGGAAAAAAATTGAAATCTTTGTTGATGTGTTACTTCATCATAAAAACAAAACAAGAACAGAACAAAACAATAAATGTGGTATTAAAATACAAAATCTAATACTTAATGACTCATAGACCAGATAAGTGTATTTCAAAACATATAGCGTGAAAGTCACACATGTTTTGCTTTGTGAAAAAACTAGAATAAATAAAAAATTCAAGTCTTGACGAAGCTTGAGCCTGGCACTATTCTTAAATTATTCTTAAATTTCAGCGATTTTGAGCGATTTCTCATAGACTATATTCTTGTGAAAAAAACGTCAAGGCCCTAAAAATGATTGTTTTAAGCTATCATTCGCAAGCCCTAAATGAGGCCATTTGCAGTCATTTGAACAGGAGAACAGCTGCCAAACCGTTTGTTTCAGAACCAGACCCCTATTTCTCCAGCCACCTCTGTTGCCTACCCATCTCTAGAAATAAAGCCTTTTTACGGTCCTGAATTTGTATCCTCTCTTCAACCGTCATTAAACATATAAAATATATAATAAGAAGACAAATTAATACCTTCCATTCTTGGTAACGATCATCTCGTTGGTGAGTTTCTCAAACTTTGACCACAACTCTGATTCGTCGAGAACTACTTCCACACCAACACCCTCTGAAGACGGATTTTGTTCTGTTGCTTTATCATGATTGGTGCCATCTTGATTAACACCTCCTTCTCGTTCTTTCTTGCCTAAAATGGGAAATATTTTTACGTGAAAACGCAGTTCCCTTCGAGCTTTCCATCAAAATTTCTTGGTTTGTTTTGTTCGTAGTAAAACTATTAGAAAATGTTTAAGCCTAGATTTTAGTATTTAGACATGTAAGAAAGTCATTTCAATGAGCATAGTATAAAGTATAGCATTATAGCAAAAAAAATATAATGTTAATAAATCCAAGATCGACGTTTCAAGAGCAACCATTTTCAGTAAGATAGATACATTACACAAATCCCTTGTTTCCATGTGCTGGTTAATATCGATAACTAAAGATTCATGAAACAATTCTCCCTGTTTGTTGTTTTAATTTTTATCAAGAAAACAAGCATTTTATCGCAGTCCTGTTATTTTTGTTTTGCTTATGCCGTTACCTTTCAACAAACTTCAATCAAGAATCAAAAGCTTACTATCAACACTCAAAAGCATTTTATCCAAAACATTTACAGACAATGACATCATCCAAATATAAAACCAATTAAACAACAAAATCCAACAACACTAACGACAAAAACATTCGGAAATACACACTTTTTTGGGGCAATGGGAGAAAAATAGCCGATTCGTAATACGTGGGATGTAAATGTTCTTTCAAAGACATTTTGCGCGACAACCGAAGACACACCAAACTATAAATAACAGAGCAATTTTCGGGAAAGAAATTAGGCCTTATCATCTTCAAGAACTTTCAAATAAAAGCTTTTGGAGGCCGCTAAAGGTTATAATCACAGTAATTCAGCAACCAAACTATAAATAACAGAGCGATTTTCGGGAAAGAAACTAGGCCTTATCATCGTCAAGAACTTTTAAATGAAAGCTTTTTGAAGCCACTTAAGGTTATAATCACAGTAATTCAGCGTATAGGTGCTTGACATCTTCACAAAACGCTGAGTATACATCAAATAATTGTAACCAATACATTTAAAGCTGATGTTTTAGTAACATTGATATCAAATGTACGTGAACTAATCCTTCAATTCTTCAATTCTTTATGACAACAAACAAAATTTTGAATTACATCAAATATGTATGCGTATCTAGTGAATGTTCGTTTGCACTGAGATGCAGAGAGTTGTCAAGGCACAAACACACAATATCAAAAACTTAAGAATTTTTATTTTATTCAAACAAGAAATCGAGTGTGGTTGCTTGTCTTACAACCCCACCAAGACCCTCTCATTAAAACTGGAGGCATACACGTTTTTTTTTTACAAGAAACCCGTTTGTAAGAAATTAGCCTCTAAATTCGCCAAAAAATTTAAGAAAAACTGTAATACTAAGAACGCTTAAAGCTAGGAAACACAGTTCACCACGTTTACGCCACGACGAAGTTTTACGCCACGCCAATTCTTTGAAAATATTAGACCTATTGTTCTCCCATTGTTTCGGCCCTTGTTCGACGTCGAAGATCTTCGGCGTAAGCTACGTGTTTTCCAGACTGCACTAGGTCTCGAGCCAAGTTTCTCACATAAAAAAATGCGTGTAAAATTGGACAGATCGTACAGAAAATGTTGTGATGGCTCAAAGAAAATTTGTGTGTACTGAATCAAAATTTTGAATGAAAAGATAAAAAATGTTGACTGAATTTGAGAATTAAACTGTAGTCAATATTAACTACAGTAAAAAGTTTTTTTTTTATTTAAAAAAGTAGTTTTCAAAAACTAATTAGGCTGCTTGTAAGAAACAATTTCGAAAGAATACGTTTTCAGCATGTTTTCGTGTAGATGGGGAGGTGAAGATAGAAAGAAAAGATTTGTTTGTATGCAAAAACGCAATCATTGAAGTCATCCACATTAAGTGGATCTTCTATATGATATAACTATCTTTTTAAGATAGAAAAAACATAACAGGTCACCAAAAAAGTTGAATTTTGTTCTCAAAACAAGGATGGTGCCTTGAGCCGCTGTGGATCAACAGTTTAATAAAACAACCTTTTCTGTGGAGGAGAAGCGAGCGAAAAGGTTGACGAGGTTGAAGACGGTTGTTTTATTAAAAAGTGAGCAACACCAAACGCTGTTTAAAGTTTCGTAATAAAAACTAAATGAAAGAAAAACGAAAGTATCAGATCTTTTCAGAAAAAAGTAGCAAAAGCATTATGAATATTGAGCAAAAAACAAGCTTTATGGAATTTAAAACAAGAAATCCTTTCAGCCCTCTTTCAACAAAGATACTAGATAGAGAATGTAAAATAACAACAATGAAATCCACATTTGCTTTTAGCTTATTTTCTGCTTTGGTCTTCCAATTATCTTTCGGGGGTAGATACATCACAACTGATGATACATCAAAACGTCGACAAAAAACCTCGACAAAAAACTTCGACAAACCTTCAACAAAAATCGAGGACAAACCATTAAATAATACGTATCCAATCCTTAAAGAAATGCGCCTTAAACTTTTTAACTAAGAGATACAAGCTGAACTGCAGTCTAATACAGTTATATATACATATATATATATATATATATATACATATTCCCGCATATTCCAAGAAATAGCAATCTGTTGCTCTTTGTTGAATTTGAGCATCGAAAAAACAAACAAACAAATAAAGCTTTGCAACTATGACATAAAAACTAAAAAGGTAAATGATTGTGACATAGTGTCGTTGAGAAAACACAAAAATAAACGATTTAGCTTCTGGAATACCAATCCACGTTTAAACTCTCACAGATGCGTCGTCGTCCAAAATATGTTATATATTTTTGTTCGTTTATTTCCTGATACGTACATGTTCAGGGTTATCAGTGGTACGCAAAAGATACAACTTTCAAAACATTCGATTGCAGCATAAAAATACATTTACCATGAAAGGAAATCGTTTCTAAAGATATGATAAGGGGAACAAACATCAACATAAAGGCATTTTTAAGAAAGGAAGATACATTTCCATTCACTTCCACAAGGAATTTACTTTGAAGCTATTTCCCACAGTTTAATAAAAAAAGACCTTTCATGCATGAGGAAAATAGAATTAAAAACAAATACGCGGACTCATGTTCTCAACTTAAACTAAAGCATCGACGCGTTGCCATATCATGTACGCCATCGTTCTTTCAAAAACGTGGAGAAGCATTCTAAAAACATGCATTTTTAAAGCACATAATAATATCAAAGTTAACAAAACGAGTACTCTTCCCTCCGACATTGAATTTACATAAAAAAGAAATGTTATAAAATGTAAATAAAGGTAAATTATTGGGGGTACATCTTGCAACTAACGATGTTAAAGAAAGAAATAATAACTGAAATCAAAGAGTGATGACTGAAATATAAAATTATGTTTTTAACAGAGGCGGGGGGCTTCCAGTCTAATGATCTGGCTAATGGTTAATATGTAAATGTCAGAAAAAGCATCTCAAAATAATGAAACATTTATAAAATTAGTCAAGAAGTAAGATTAAATAAATAAGCTAAATAACAATTGCAAAAGCCCCCGAGCATGAAGTATTTTGCTGACCAGAAATAAAATTTGTGAGATTTAAAAAGCTATAGATTTTAGTTTCAAAAATAAAATAAAGTGCAAAAATTCGAAAAATAATCTGGAAATTTTAAAGTATAATAGCCTACTAAAAATGAAGCTAAAGTATCCAAAAGTTTAAAACAAATTGTTTGCTTTTGCACATCCTTGCGATAAAATTGAAACAACTTCAAAATAAGTTAATGTGAAAAATATCCAAAATAACTGACAAATGACAAACATACCCAAAATATATAAATGAATAGGTGTGCATTTTTAAAAAGCAAATCACCTGTCAATGAAAAAATTTATGATGTGCTTTTCATACCTTCTGATAATATTTTCTTCATCGAAAACGTGGTTTGTGTCATAACCAAGAACTCTTCTTCAACAGAGAATAAAAATGTGCTGTTTCGTGCCTTCTTGCTTGGAAGCCGTGAAATTCTTTCCCAGTCCTCGTCGAAAATCTTAAACAGCACTTGACAGTTATTGAGTTGTTGCTTGTGTTCACGTCAAGACGCCTTCACTGTCCGTCTCTTGCACCTTGATGCCGGCTGACCTATTAATGTTCTTTCGGTATTTATAGAGTCCCTTCAAACTTGTGACCGTTCTCTTGAGGGGTGTCACCGAACTCTTGACAAATGCAGACAGCAATCAAGGCCAATTAAATGTATTTTCCCCTGAGAGTTTCCTGGTAAGAACAATAAGGTTATTACGAAATAATACGAGGAATTGTTCGCTTAATTCGAACATGGCATTCGCAAAAACAATATCAAAATGCACCCGGAAAACGACGATGTTATGTACTATAAACGAAAATTGGACGATGCTAAAGACAGAATGAACCTTACTTTTTTCACTTCGCTACGCCAAACTTTAACTTCGCTCACCAAATGGATTACGAATAACACAAGACTTCTGCACCTTCCTGATCAACTCTTTTATGGCCACCGGAAAGAGGCAGAGCGGCGGCGAGTCTTTTTAAAGAAAGTTTTGTTTCCATTACCGCTCGTTTTATTGATCTGTTTCGCAGAAAATCTGTCAGGCTGTCCGCCTGTTTGCGTAAGGGAAGTGAAACGCATTCTCTTGTCCTTTATTGATTCCATTGTTTTCATTAATGCTCAGATCTTGCCGCTAAAATGCACAATCACATAAGAGCATAGCGACAATTCTTGGATGATGCTACGTATTTATGTGTCATACCTGCTGAAGATGCTCGTGTGCAGCGATTGGGATATTTGCTAAAGGCTTTTGGTTGCTTTGCTTGCACTAAACATAATGCATTCTGTTCCCAGCTCTCCTGCGAAGAGGCCAGCTAAAACAAAAATTCCTAAAAATTAATCCACGTAAAAAGCTCATTAAGTTAACATTGAAATAAAATTTTTATAAGAAACCTGGCAAAGGCTCCATTAATGGAATTGTTCACTAGTAAAAGTTTCTTAATTGTATATACAAAATTCCTTTTTTTACAATGCATTCTCTTTTCAACAAAAACATTATAAAAAGTTTCTTAGTAAAAAAAACATGTACTACTCAGAAAGGATTTTCCCGCGGATTTTACAACGAATATTTTACTGCTACTTCGTAAATTTAAAGTATCGTTTGTTGATTGATTTAATATGGTCATTATCTGTCCGCTGTTAAAATGTGCCCAATAATTTAAGTTTAATTCACATGTTAATTAAAAAAATTAACGAACACGCTAAAGTATTTATGGAAAAAATGCTGCCAGGAATACTTTTCCGTGTTCGTTGATAGCTACATCTCCATTTTAAATTTAAGCATTTTCAAGTCAGAATGCTTTCTTTCCAAATAAATTATCTTGGATAGAAGATGATGGGAGTTTTGAACCCTATTTCCATTGGAAAAATGTCCGCCTGCCCCCTCTCCTCTCATACTATTGTTTGAGATACATATACCGCCCACCATTGTCTTTTACATGAGAACATTCCTTACTGCAACTTGTGCATATCACAACATCGAATGGTGATAACGCCCCTCCCCCCATTCGAAAAATGATTCCTACGGGCCTGAACAAGACAATACTAAGACTATGGGCGATAAGATACGGTTAAGTCGTAGGGTTTTTAGTTCTGAAATTGGGTTGTAGGTTTTTCGAGTGTTTAGCTCATACATTACCCGCACTTGCTGTACAAACGAGCGAACGTGCAGCGCAAATTGGCCTTCTCCCCTTTGTTGCATCTGACCTTTACCATAAAAGCAAACAGCGTTTTCAAAGAATCCTTATAAATCTTGACAATGCTCATGCGTAAGCATTCGGTACATGCAACTTAATACTCACAAAACCCACGATCAACAATGTCCTGGCGTCCATGCTCAAACTTTTAAAACAATCAGCATGAACGTGGCTTACACCAGTGGCTGATTTTCTTCCCAAATAGTAAAATTTGTTTGTGCAATGAAGCATTTTTCTCAGCCAAAATATTTTTCTCAGCCAAAGAATTATTTGAAAGAAAAAGAGCAAGGATGCAACTGAAGCGAAGATTTAAAAATTGGATCAACATACAATTCTAATGTAACTGTAAATAAGTGTCCGCTGGCGCTCGCTAGCGTCCGTTGTATTTATTGCGGCTCTTGCTTTTTTACAAATGCAGAAATAAATTTTTCAGTATTGTTCACACACGAGCTAAAACACACTCTTAGATATGACATACAAAGCATACAAAATATACGACAAAAAGCGGACCCCGTTCAAACATGAGGCGAGCTTTGGCCAATAGCTTTTAAAAAGCGGACCCCTTTCAAACCTCTGGCGAGTTTTTATCAATAGCTTCTAAAAACAACCGAAGATTATTCGGAATATTATTGAGCCCTTTAATGGTTGAGCTCTTAATGGAAGCCAAAATATTTGATTGATAGGGCGCGCCCTGTTATACATCAATCAGTCCAATGCTATTTCATGCTTGTTGGGCTTATTTCATACGTATGTCAAATCAAATTGAATGATATAAATGAAATCAATCATAAATCACAAATCAAAGTCAAATCTAAATATATTGTCGTGGAGCAGCCTGGAACCGCCACGCACCAAGTTTGAATCAAACAAACTCGACTCAAGTTTAAGCTCTCTTCCAATTTTAGTCGCGTTTGTGTGTTCGTTTGTGTGTTTGTTCGAGCTTGGCCACACCAATTTTGGTCTCGTCGAGTCCCAAACCAAACTCAATATAAATTGAATCAGACTCGGCACAAGTAGTACGACGCTTACACTAAGCCTTAAAAACTAACATACATCTCAGTTCAAAAACCACAACGACAACACCACAGCGACAAATTACGATTGCACATAGATCGAGGGACACTTCATATTTTTCAAAAAGAGTACCAAGTTTTAGAACAAAGAGATTTGAAGAGATTTTTCCCGAAAACAAAAGCATTTTTGTGAAGATGTAAGAGAATGCTCAGAATAATGAAATCCCCCCTCCCCGATCTAGGCTGTCCAGTGGCGATCAAATACTCTGACAGGACAGTATATAGTTCAACCGAGACTTGTCACATGTTGGTAGTCCCCCGCCTGAAAGTAGTAGAAGTTAAGGTGCCAGAAATTACGTAATAAATCTAGCTTCTACCCAATGACCTAAAATGAATCACATACATTTTTCTGAGCCTTGTAATTCTTAAGGATTTAAGATTTTGGGCCTAAAACAATTTTTAAATAATTCTAAAATAATAAGATAAAATTTTTCAGCTAGAACAATGTTTGTAAGTATAATGGTCAATTTCGGGAAAATTAATGAGCAATCTCCTAAAAAATCTTTGGGCAAAATGATATAAAAGAATAACCGAAATGTAAATGTAAAAAATACTTTGATGTGGCATGAACCAGGCTGAGCACATGCTTCTCAAAAAGTTCTTAAATTTTAGGAGATTCGAGCCTGATGATTCTTATACTGAATTCTTATAAAAAAGAGTATATTACAATCGTCATGTTATACGTGGCCAGACTACTACGACTTATGAAAATACAGGACAAAATGCTACAAATTATAAACGTGTACTGAAACGCCAAGACAGTCAGGAACGACAGTCAGCTGACAATAAATAACACAACACGGACATCAATGGAATACGGCAGAGCAATGTAGTATAGCGTATAATTTGATGTTTGTTTGATGAGGAATAATTTGTTATTCGGCGTATACTGATTAAATTTACGTACTTAACCAGAAACAAAAACAGCCTTCAGTGTAAATATCAACAAATGTTTACACGAAGACTCAATTCGGGAACCTGTCGCAAGGACAAGTACAAACATATACCTATTGTTCACTTAACCAATCGTCTTTCGTTTGCATTGGATTATCCTTTCTCTAAACAATAGCGGCTTTTCTCAGACAAGATGTAGAATAGCTTATGCATACAAAGATGTATTTAATGAAAACACTCATATTGCAATGCATTCATTGGCAGTCCTTCTAACCCGTGTCCTCTTGTTTGTCTGGATATGAAAGAAGCTCCGAGAATGATAGGATTGAGCTTCTGCACAATGACAGAAAGCTATCAAAAGGGTGAAACTGTGAAAACACAACAACAAAAGTGACGTAATGAAACTGTGTCATGTCACACTGGGCAGGAAAAAACATTATTTGAACAACCAAGAGCAGGAAAAAACATTATTTGATAAAAATTGTCTTTAAAACCATGAATTTTTCTGTCAAACAATGTACTGCAGTTTTGACGCTAAAACTCAACTCGAAAACTTTCCCTGACACCATATAAGAAGACTTTTGCCTGATTCCTTTCACTCATAAAGAAAGAGAAGTACTGTTGACGCATTGTACAAACTCTTTAAGAAGAAACAAAATAAGAAAGGCTCTGTTCCGAAGTACATTTCTTGATCACCTTCCCGATTCCGAGAAGATTTACTAGATACACAGAAGCAATTTTCTTTTGTTGAGACTGAACATTTTTCGTAACGATGTAACTTCTGTTAATGGACGCATGTCATTGCAGACATTCACTGCCAACGGACACCTTTCAAAGTTAAAAAATTATTGCATTGAAGACAGTTCACTGAAACGATAGAACGGACATTTAAGTTAGCCACAAAGGCGGCCGTTAAGTTGTAGCTTCGCAGGCATAACTTATAATTAATTAATTATCCCATTACTGTCAATTGGAATGTTCCCTTCCATTTCGCAAACCTCGTTTTAATTCTACAAGCAGCCAAATCACAATTTGGACCCGTGTTAGAGACGTCGGCAAATCAGAGAACGCAGGGAAACAAGGAGACTCGTGTAACAAGTCCAGACATGTGTTACAGTGTTGCTTAGGAACAACAGCAGATTTTGTAACAATAATGAAATTGACACGCCAATTTCAAAGCGATTAACCATTCAAGACAAAGCGAATTCTCTCAAGCAGAATATCAAAACATGGCTTTGTTTGTTTTGGTTTTCTGCCTGAGAGAATTCGCTTTGTCTTTGATGGCTAATTGTTATGAAATTGGCGTGTCAATTTCATTATTGTTACAAAATCTCTAAAATCTGCTCTTGTTGGCCTAAAAATTCAACCTTCCAAACATAATTCCATATAAAATGGAATGCTAAATAAGAAGAACGACACTACATTTTTTTCTACAAAACATAAGTATGGTTTCTGAGAATTAAAATTAAAAAATTCCATTTGATAATGATGAGTCGAGAACTTGGAAAAACTTTGAAGAACTTTGAAAAGCCGTAACATGACCAATCCTTATTTGGGTCGAGTATAAACTTGCCCTCAAAAACTGTCCCAAACTGCAACTCACATCATCTTTTACTTAAAACAAGGCAAATATAACCTAAATTGGGGGGGGGGGTATACCAAAAAACATTTCTGAAATCGTGTTTCCGAAATATTATTTAAAGTAACAAACTACGAATACAAAAGCGCATGTACTAGGAGAGGAATGGGGGAGGGGGAGGGGGGCTCATTTCCACCAAAAAAAATGCTTAGGTTTAAAAAAAAATCGCAGCTAAGAAGATTACCATCCTCCCCTCCTTTCCCTCTAATTATAACTAAAGACATATGTAAGTCGTGATATCTTCAGGCAATTCATTGTTTCTTTGGAAACAAGAAAAGCTCCAGCAGTCTTGATATTAGTATATTATCTTATCAAATGAATTTCTAAAATCTTTACAACAAGTTTTCCCACATCGTTAAGGCTATGTTACAAGAAATTAGCAATCTGAAAAAACAAAAATGGCTTAATTAACATCGTAAATCAAAATGATCAAACTTCCAAGTTGTGTTTCGTAAACTCCAATCATCCTATTTAAAAAATATAAAAACTATTTAAAGAATAACTTTCAAACTTCCAAGTTTCCGAACTTCTGGCTTTAACAAACTAAATATGATAGAACTAAAAACTAACGCGAAGAAAGATACCGAACCTAAACTCTTTTACCCCGGAAAGGGCCTAGTGGTCCATTGACAAATAACGTAAAACGTGATATTTTCAGGAGGTAAATGCGGACAGAACTTTGTGTTAATTTCAATTATTTCAACGTAACTTTATCTTATAAATTAAGTTGGTCTGCATGTGCTACCCCCTGCAAAATAAAACTTGGATAGGATTTGCCTGTTTTCGGGAAATAGATCCGGACGTGAAAGGATTAATAAAAAATGTAGAAGATGTGGGATAGATGAAGAGACAATCGAGCACCTTTGGACCTGTAAAATTTAACGAACAAACGTCAAACAACAATTATTTGCAACCGAAAAACAAAACAGCTGCAACAAATATATAGAACAAATACTGCTCTTTTATTGAATAGTAGAATCAAAACGTAATTAAAATCTACTAGCGGTAATTTTACTTTTAGTAACTGCTTCGAAATGAAGAAGGGTATTGTTACAATAGGTATTGTTATAATAGGTATTGTTATAATAGCCATTGTTATAATAGCCATTGTTATAATATGTATTGTTACATTACATTATAAGAAGTCATAAGTTTGATAAGAAAATGACTGTTTGAGAAAAAAGGTTATCTTTTTCACGCCCGGATTAATTTCTGCTAAACACGAAAATCCTGTGCAAGTTTTATTTTACACATCCAAACTAAATTAATTTATGTGATAAACTTACGTTGAAATATCTGAATATTAACTAAAAGTACTGACCGCATTTACTTCCAGAAAATATGGCGCTTTACCTTGTTTGTCATAAGGCCATTTGGCCCTTACCGGGGTGAAGGGGTTGAAGGATATTTCTATGTTCTTAAAAGGTTTCCCAACTCGTTAAGGCTGGATTACAAGATGAACTATTAAGTTTAGCAAAAAACTGACTGTTTCTGAGAAATTTTAGTTGTGAAAATATAACTGTAAAATAAAACTTTGTTAATTGTTGAGCGACATTTCGATGTCATCCTAACATCATTTTCAAGCTAATCTGATCGAAAACAAATTGCTGGTATGAATAGAAAGAAACGATAACTGATAAAGAAGCGATAAATGATAAAAACGACACGAAAATATAGATGTTACCAGGAGTTCAGAGGCCGACTGGAAAAGGCCAATTCATAGTTTCACCTGTGATTTGTGATTCAAAAAAAAAGATTAGTTAATGCCTTATTACAATTGAGATTTCTTGTCAATTCGGAGCTTTGCTTTAAAAAGCGCATGCTCATCAAACATTCAGACCAACTTCAATTGAAAAGATTCATCATTTGTTGTGTGGTATGAAGCAGTGAGATGAAAGAAGCCGCCATCTTTCGGCGCTCGATATGCGTTCAGCACAAAGCTAGTTTGTTTGTCGGGCTTAAACTTTCATACGAAAAATAATACATCGGCGCACTCAGGTTTTCTCTGCAAGATCAGCGCGTATTTCCCTTATAAGAAATTCAAAAAACAATTTTTAGTTAATGCGCGCATTCTCTTAGCAGTGTAGGATATCTCAACTGAACCAATACGGCTAAGTCAAAAACATAATAAAGAATCTATCACAAAGAGCACCAGCGTAATCATTGAAGAATAGGCCGAAAAGATCTCGAAATTAAACATAAGCAAAATAAAGCTGAATTTACCAAAATAATTTCAACTGAACAATGATTCATCAGTCTTAACTAAGTAAATATTTTCAAGGGGATATTCGTAAACGAATCGCGTTGCTTTGAATATCACCGATGGCCTTTCTATTTATGTTTTCATTCAATGGCAAAAGCCAAAGTTCGCAAGTGAAAGGTTACTTTAATTTAAAAGCCTGAGAAAACGAGGCCAAAAGAGAGTTTGGAAAACTCAGAAACAGTATCACTAAATTAATTTTTCAACTTTTTTCGTGTAATCTTTCATGGCTAAACTGTTAAATCTTGTAATCATTTTATGATGGAGAGTTACGTGCTTTTTCACTGCAAAACGTGCTTTTTGCGTGTTTTTTTTTTACGTGCAAAACGAGTCAATAAATAGCTGCAGCGTAAAGAAACACATTAAAAAATCCGGAGGATAAGCATGGGACAACTAAGCGTTTATAAAACATCAAGGAAACTGAGCTGTTTTTAAAAAAACTATCCCATCCCGCAGACTTATCCCCTCCCGCAGACTTATCCCCTCCCGCAGACTTATCCCCTCCCGCAGACTATCTCGTCAAATTGTCTCACATCAGTTGAAAATGTTGTCTGTGAATTTTTTCTTTCCGTAGATGCGTTTTATATACTATCTTTAGTATCGTTCTTCTAAATAGTCTTTGTAAGTTTCTGTTGAAGAATATACACGATTCGTTTGATAAGCAACTTAGGATTTTGGGAGGTACTGAAGTTGCTTACTTTTCAGCCAAAATTTGGAATTCAAGTTGCTTAAATCATAGTCATTCAAAAAACTATGCTTAAATGGTTTCTTTAGACCTTTACTTATAATAATTTAAAACAGTACTGGGTAATTACGAAATAGTAAAATTTAAAATAGTACTGGGCTTAAACAGTCCCTTTCATGGCCACGGTGCTCTCAGCCTGCGGGTAGCCTCGAAAGTTTTGTTTTCTGAATGAAATATTGGAAGGCTGCACGCAGGCTGCACGCAGGCTACACTGTCCTGCTACGAAAGCACAAGATCTGGCTCCAATTGCAATTTGTTAAAATTTGCTTACTTGTCTTTCGTAAGTTAAATACGACTATCTTATCTTAGAAGTGGGCTTGCTTAATTTTTAGCCAATTTTCAGTACAGTTGTTTGTTTGCATATGAACAAAAAATCGTGTATGAAAATAAAGAAACTAACATGGGGTTAGCGCGTTAAATATGAACAAGTGTTCACGTAAAAGGGTAAAGTGTTGCTTTTTCAGTTGTTGCTAAATCCAGACTCTTGCATGAAGCGGAAGAACGCTTCGCGTAGAAAAGAAAGTAATCATGAAAATGAAAAAGGAAAATAGGCCACATCTAAAATACTCTTCACAATCAAATATTTTGCATTAAAACATGAAAACTTGCAGAGAAAGAACATATCGAGGATGTTTGCTCAAGATCATCAAAGAAAAGACTAAAAACCTGTTCACCACATGATGTGAGCAGGGCAGGCAAAATTTAGTGAAATCTCAATCGCATTTTGGTTTCTGTAGAAAAACAAAATTGCGTTTATTTGAAAGGTAGGTCAGCCCTGAAATTTCTCGTTCACTGCCTCGATTTGTGAAGCCCATGCGAGTCACGAAGAAATCAAGTCGTGCACAGCAAATTACAAACCAACCTTTAACTCGCAAATTACAGACAAAACGCAAAACACATCGTCGCGCTGGTTAGAAAAATTTTAACTTTGCAATTGGTCACCACCAGTATAAATGGTAGAAAGTCTGGATGCGAGGGAGCAGACAGGGAACAGGAGTACAACGCACAACGCACAACGCACAACGCACTCCACAACTATGGACAGGCATCTTGCTAATTTTTGACAATTTTAGAATCAATCAACTTCAATTGCTTTCAAGTGCGATGATTCAGTTCAAAAGCGTCATCTTGGAAAATTTTCCCGTGTCTGGTTTTTTTATTTATTCAGCTACATAAACACTAAAATTCGTTTCTTGTATTAATGATAAATAAGAATTTTCTTCAAAAAGAAAACGCTTCTAGTTAATGCTTGAAAAGCAAAACATTTAATCGTGATTTTATTCGAAAGTTCAAAAGTAAACAATCTACAACCCTCGTTATATTTGCACGTGTTGTAGGTTTATCAGCAAAGGAAAGTCTTAAAAACGCCAAAAAATCGGAAATTCCCAAAAAAGTAAGAATTCTTCCAAACAAGATTATCGGCAAGTTTATCAAGCACACAATGCGTAAAATCTTGCTCCCAAGGACATTCTGGACTGTTTAGAAAAGAAATATATATCCATAGTACACAGGCTAGTAACCACTTAAAATATCTTCGTGGAATTATGTTAACTTATTCCACAGCTCTGACCCAGAGTTTCATAATTCGAATCCCATTAGAATGGGGCTGATTGTCTTTTCGAATCTCTAGAGATTTGATCGAATGTTGACGCAAGCTTCTACTCTTTCGTTTCAGCCAATGTAAACTCAGAAAGCCAAGGTACCTTGTGAACGACACTGAATAGTATACAAAGAGTGCAAAGGAAATTTATTTTTACTTAAAATAGACTAGGTCTTTAAGTTAATTTCTCATTATATAAATATGTTACGCTTTCCTCAGCTACAAATACAGCATCAATAACAAATCGTAGGTTCATTAGCTACGCATTTGACAGTGTCAGCATCAATTTTAATTATCTTTAAAATCGTCAGAGATCAACTAAATGTACTTGCCTAACTAAATACGTAGCCTGATATAACAAAGAATGGACATGCAGAATTTCGCATTGACACACAAGTTTTTGCAGTCACTCTAAAAGTTTAAGGTCATGTGCAAATCTACATTTAGTGTCAAAGTCGACTAAATGAGCTTGTCTGAATCAACATTTCTTAAAATGTAGCCTGGACTATCGTGGAATGAACATGCAGAATTTCGCATTGACACAAAAGTTTTTGCAGTCACTCTAAAAGTTTAAAGGTCAGGTGCAAATCTACATTTTAGTGTCAAAGTCGACTAAATGAGCTTGTCTGAATCAACATTTCTTAAAATGTAGCCTAGACTATCGTGGAATGAACATGCAGAATTTCGCATTGACACGAAAGTTTTTGCAGTTACTCTAAAAGTATAAAAGTCAAGATCAAAATATACAATAGAGGTCAGTTGTAAGAATTTTCCTGAAACTCGTTTTTTTTCTACGTAGCTTGGGATAACAGGGAATGAACATGCATAATATACAATAAAGGTCAGAGGTTAACTCAATAAGCTTGCCTGACAGCCTGACCTGATAAAGAAAGAAGATTCTGAATTTTGCGTTGACACAAAAGTTTTTGCAGTTACTTTAGAAATTAGAAAGTCAGATGCAAAACATACAAAAAAGTTGGAGGTCAACTGAATAAGCTCAAAGTTTACTCTAAAAGTTTAAAAGTCAGGTGAAAATAGACGTCAAGTGTCACGGTCAACTAAAAGATCTAGCTTGAATCAAAATTTCTTAAACAAAGCCT
Source organism: Phacellophora camtschatica (assembly GCA_036873815.1). NCBI lineage: Eukaryota > Metazoa > Cnidaria > Scyphozoa > Semaeostomeae > Ulmaridae > Phacellophora > Phacellophora camtschatica. The sequence continues at coordinate 32,810 of JAYJMH010023214.1, forward strand.
GACCTGGCAAGGAATAAACATAGAAAACGTCGCATCGACACAACACTTTTTGCAGTTACTCTAAAAGTTCAAGTGTCAGGTACGAAACCTACACTAAGTGTCAGAGGTCAACTGAAGGATCTAGCTTGGATCGAAACTTTCAAACGTAGCCTGACCAGACGTGGAGTGAAGATGCAAAATTTCATATCAACACGAAAGTTTTAGCAATAAAATTGAAAGTTAAAAAGCAAAGTGTAAAACTCAGATTAACTGTCAGAAGTCAACTTAGTTCACTTGTTTGAATAAACATTTTTAAAACGTCCCTAGACATACGATAGAATGAACACGCTGAATTTCACATTGCCACAAACGTTTTTGTAGCTACTCTAAAAGTTCAAAACTCAAGTGCAAAACCACCAACATTAAGTGTCATCGGTCAATTGAATGATTTACATGAGTCAACAGTACCTTATTCTAACTATGAATGGTTTAAACTAACATTAAAGCAACAAGATTTCAAGAGCTTCTAAAATTTCCTTAATTTATTTCAACCGCTGGCCGCAGATAAGAGAGTGTATAGATAATCAGACATGTAAAGTCTGATAATCTATTTATCTATCTATCAATTGAAATACCGAAATTCCGCAAAGAATCACTCCTTTCCCACCATCTTTATTGCAATCGTCTGTCATATTGCATTGTAGAGTAGTTTCATATGCAGCATAGTTGCATTGCTTCTATCCATTTAGTCTGGACATAAAATCTTTCAGTTATTTAACTTCTCTGAATTAATATAAGAATAAAAGTTCAATCTACCCATTCAATCTTGGACCACGACATATGCCAATGTAAAAAATATTAACTACCACCTTATCTATTACTCCCCATAATAAAAAGAGGGGAGATGGGGCGAATAAGGTGGTAGTGAGAATAGATACTTACGAAATGAGTGAAATTTGATAACAAGTATCAAAAGCACATTGTGATAACAAAATAAGATTTAATAGATATAAAGGTGTAACAAAGAGAAAAGTAATAAAAGATGAGTAAAATGAGAAGTAATCTCTGTCAATATTTACCATTACATTATTCAATTTCACCATATTCTCACACAAAAAAGCATACCACAAAATTCTGAAACAGTTTCGAGTAAAGAGGAGCTATTTAATTGTCATTAATTATCTATATTAATATACTTCTATATTATTATACTATATTAATTATCTAAACAGGTTTCTTCAAAGAACAAAGACATAATAAAATCCTCTTTTCCGTTCGTCGCGATCTTGTTTAACAATGTAAAAACGTGATTTTACTAGTGTATGATTTTATAAAGAACAAATGAAAACGAGTCTTTCTGAAGAAACATGAAGATGAAAACTTACATCTTATAAAATCCACGAACCATACACACAAAATGTTAAAACTCAAAAACATCGAAAGATCAAATCATAAATCTATCTATCAAAATATCAAAAGCAGGATACAGGATTCGTATGTAGAGAATTGGAAATGCATTGCTGTCTGAAGAACTGTCCGTTTATCGCTATTGCCATCTATCAAACATTTTCTTTCAAATCGATCTACATGGGATTTTAATTAAAGGGTCAATGCTAAAGATCAAAAGGTAAATGACACAGATCAGAATAATAAAAACAAAACAAAAGACACAAAGATAAGTTTATCGTATGTGACAAATGTGGAAAATTGGAACATATATTTCTATTAGCGTCACTGCAATCCATTAAGCACTCTGCTTCATGTCAATTAACACACTTTTCAAAAACAAAAGGCAGTGGTTGGAGGTGAAAAGGTAAATGACACAGATCAGAATAATAAATAAATAAAAAACAAGACACAAAGATAAGTTTATCATATGTGACGAGTGTGAAAAATTGGAACATATATTTCTATTAGCGTCACTGCCATCCATTAAGCATTCTCTTTCATGCTAATTAACACACTTTTCAAAAACGAAAAGTAGAGGCTGGAGGTGAAAAGGTAAATGACACAGATCAGAATAATAAGAGCAGAGGACATAAATTAGAATAACAAAGTAGTATGCATATCCTGATACTATGTGCACACAGACTGATAACGAAAGATGGCTGTGTTGAATTAACTTTGCTAAATAAATCAAAGAGTTAAATCGAAAACCATCTTGATCGATTGTCATAAAAGATTAAACAAACAATGTCAAACAGAGCCGTGGAAATGGTCGGCCTGGGCTCATCATTTGATCACAGGCTTATATTGTAGCCATGAAAGAAGGCGAATCTGATCTGTTTGCCCGAGAAAACGACACCGCTCGGTGCATTCACATAAAATGTGTGTTTAGATTTGCGCTTGCCTGAAATACACAAACAACGAACGTGAAACTTTGTAGGTAGAATCAAAGCTTCCTACGCCAAAATCATTCCTAATTTCCATTCAAACATGAATTGATTAAAAGAAAGTATAAAGCACTTTACGAATGCCGATGCTTTTCAGCAGATTATAATACCAATGCTTTTTTAAGTGGAGTTCATGTCTTGTTTTCTTTGTAATTTTGATAGGGAAATCAATTTAAAATGATACACTTACCAAATACCGCCCATTCTTCTTGGACATTGATGCACATTCTTGGCGTCGCAATCACGTATTATCATAAGAATGTACGCTAACTTTACACTCGCCTTTGAGGTCCTTTGATACCAGAATGTGGTATTCCCATCAGTGTTTGCTGTCTCCTTGCACAATCGCAAATCGATTTAATGACGATATTCTATGGGCAAAAAATAAGTGAGCATTTATAAACATACAAGTAAAATAAAAATTGTCAAAAAAATTATAATATTTTGTGTTTGCCTTTTTGTACAATCGCAAATCATACCTTACCGTTTCTTGACACAGTCAAAAATCAATCTGATGACAATTTTTCTATGGTCAAAAAGTTAAGAAAAGACCTATCATAACATACAGTTAAACTGGTAAAAGAAAATCATTGTATTGTTCAGGGAGTGCTCTTTTAGATCTTCCAAACCTCCCAAACCCTGGAAAAAATAGGTTTCCAGGAAATCGAATCCAAAGGTTTATAAAAGAACGAAAATTCTGAAAATCAAACTGTTATCTTGAAACTATCATTCACATGCCCCCAAAGTTGGCGTGTCTGCTAGCGACAGTGGTAAGTTTCCCGGTAACTTTTAATTCTTGGAAACCTGGGAACAGAAGGTTTTGGAGAGCTTCCAAACCTACCGTTTGCAGACGATTGACTTAAAAGAACACGAATTCCGAAATATGAATGCAACCAAAACAAGAATTGGCTAGAACACGTCCTTATAGTGTCTGATAAAAAGCATTACCAAAATTTCATTGCAAAATACGTAGAAAAATAAAAGAATTTATATGTATTCTTTCATGATTTTATCTTTGCAGTATTTTGTGTAAACTTCGTACTTTCCTTGTGAATGTATATGGCCACAAATTGAGCTGAATAAATGTAGGCTGCATGTAAGTTTGTCAGTAATTTAAAAAGTTGCTTTTGAACTACGCACTGCACTGAATAAAACAGTGATATTTTAAAAGGCAAACCCTAAAAAAACGTGATTGTCTGAAACTTGTCAATGTGATTATTTGCGCTCAAATGATAACAAAAACTCAGCAGTGTTATTCGCCAAAGTCGTAAAGTAATTCACATTTTGGAACAGCCTAATGACCGCAAACAAAGAATTGTCGTTGAAGAGGCCTTCACAGGGTAACAAAGAAGCTATTTTTATTGATGGGAAAAGGGCAACATTAAATATTTTTTATTTTTTATTGGTCATATATCTGAGGATAGCCCAAGGACGTAAAGTCTATGGGATCTAATGCCCATCCAAAAATCAAGATTGTGGCTCGTGTAGCAAGTCCAGACGAGCTCAAGGTCGCAAAGCCTGGTTTTTACGGCAACAAAAATCTACCATAAACCGGCAAACATGATAATTCCAAAGAAAGCTTGCCAGTTTGACAAAATATGGTAGAATTGGTCTTCCAAAGCACAACTCACGTGGTAATTTCTGTGTATCTTGCAGACCCCAACTCACATGGCAATTTATGTGTATCTTGCAGACTCAGACTCTCAGGGCAATTGAAATAAAAGAGGAAGAAAATTTCTTTGATTGGGAGAACATTCCAACTAGAAACGATAATGTTCGCGCAAAGCAATTATTGGGATATTGCATTTAGTTTCTGTTTTCATAAAATTGTACAGACTCAAAACTCTCCTTCGCAAATTTTGTGGGATTAGCCAAAATATGATAGATTCGGAAGTTCTTGACAAATAACCAGAGCCAGGAAAAATTAACGGCCCAATCGCAAAGGTTTCTTAAAGAAAGCAAAAAATGACCACACCCAAAACAAGCCTATTTTCTATTAAAAATTAAAGAAAGTTAACAGTTAACTAATTTTAAACAGACACTGACCGTTTGGAGAGTTCGTAAAACAATGGAAAATATTTTCAACGTCCAAAGGCACGCCTTATTTTCCATTAAAAATAAGGAAAGTCTTGAGTTAACTGGCTTTATAAATCCGGATGGAAGTTGGACAGTTTTGTAGATACCGGGCGCTAAAAACAAATAAGTTAAACCAACCTCACGGCACACTCGTGTTTATTTTGAGAACTGAAAAAGATTTGCACTTAACTATTGTTACGAAAAACATGGGACAAGTCCGGAAAAAACATGGGACAATTTTCTAAAATCTGAAAGTAAGATTCACGTACAAAACTTTTATCCCAACACCCTTTTAAAGATAAATAAAAAACTCACCAAAATAGTCTTAAAAAACCAGAAACAAAAATCCGCACTCCACAATCCAGAATACCTTCTCGTTTTCAAAATTCTTACAAAAATAATGAAACATAAAATATGTTATTTCGGTTCACAATGCACATTAGGTTAAAGCATTGCAGTAAAACGTTTTTCGGAAAGTTGGTATCCTATCAGAACGATTCTACGTAAAACGAAAGTCGATAAAAATTATTATCAACGAATTCTGATTTTATCGGAAAATGAAAAAAGATTTTGTTTAGCAAGATTCTCCTAAACTTTCCATCCTAAGATATGTATGATCTTACTTATTGCGATAATGTAATTGAGTTCAGCCTGCCATTACGAAACTTTCTTCAAATCGTGAGTTTTTGCTTTTAGCCTGAGTATTAATTTTTGCATTTCTGCCTACATATTTGTCAAAAGTATAGCGGGTGACGCAAAAAAAGCTATCTCCATTTGCAGGGCAGTAGCTCTAAATCCGCGAGGCTACCAACCTCGAATTGGGCTCAAAAAGACGCCCGAAAGGCGAACTTAGAGTTTGGGATATAATTCATTCAGTCATCTGCGATCACGTGTACCTGCCTAAAACTGAAAATTAAAATTATCTTCATTCGTGAGCTTACGTAAATTTGAAGAAACATTATTCATTTTCAGTCCACATTCTGAGTTCAAATTTTAAACTTCCAAGTCACCATTAAAGTAACTTGTTTTATTGTCAAAATATGGACTGGAAATAAATGATGTTTCTTCAATTTTTTATAAAAAGACAAGGAATAGGGAAATTTTAATTTCATGTTTTGAACAGGTAAACGTGGTCGCAGATGACTGGATGAAAACCCAAACTCTAAGTTAGTTATTTGAACGTCGTTTTGAGCACAATTTTAGATTTTAGCCCAGAGGATTTCGAGCTGTAGGCCTGCAAACGGAGATAGTTTGTTGGGTGAAGTAAAAAATTAAAGTTCAAACTGCAATAACTTTCTAAGTTTTGTTGTAATGCCATTTTCACGGTCAAATCATATGCATATTTCAATTATTTACATCACTACAATTGTGACAAAATGGGAGGTAGAAACAAAGAATTGGTTATAAGACTAAACGTTTTTTGCAGAATTTGATTGAAGAATCAAAATTGCAATACCTCAAAATATTGACGAATTTCCATAAGTAGTAAAGACTCCCCCAGTTACGTAAAACAAAAACAGAAAACGAAGTTCTGCATATGACTTTTTTGTTAAAATGATATATTTCATGTACAAGCACAAACTATTGAAGTAAAACCTTTAAACACAACGCATCGACCAACGCAACAGGAATCATCTCTAAAATGTCATATTTCTCAATTTATAAACTGTCATCATCAGAATCAAAGCTCTGGTCGATAAACATCGGTAGTCCGGGTGAAGTAACTTTCGTCTCTTGCTTTTGAGAAGAAATTGGAACAATCTGAGGCATGCTAAGAAGACAATCAGGCACTTCGTTTAAGCCTTTAGAATGGCTAGATTCCGAAGATAGGTCATGTTGAGAGTCTTTTTCATTTACCATAATTCCAGGTCTTCTTTTATCCGCATGCTTATTTGCTTCTGCAGAACTAGGCCTTTGATTTTCAAATGTGTTAGTCCGAGTATTGTGCACAGCATTTTCGTCAACAATTAAACTGGTACCACTTGTACCTACATTTCTTTCTGAAATTGGCCTTTGCTTTACAGGGGTACTGGTCCGGGTATTACGCGCAATCGTTTCGTCAACTGGTAAAATGGTATCGTTTGAATCGAGGCTTCCAAATTCTGAATCTTGGGATTTGTGGATCGTCAAATCCGTATTTGCGTTGACTTGTAAGGTATCTACTTCAGTGGTCTTTGCCTGGGAGCAACCCTTTGCGAAATCCTGGATTCTTTCGCCAACCAACCCAGTCTTGCCATTTATCTGTTTATTCTCATTGGCTATTTGCTTAATCTTTTTACCTCGAACATCATCCTGCAATTTACCGCTTGACAAAGAAACTTCACGCAAATTGTACGTTTCCAAATCAGCATTTTCAAATATTGACAAACAAACACCTTGATGATCACTGTTAATTCCAGGGTACTCTTTACTATGATCCTTGTAAACTCTTGTACTGGCGAAGTTATCAGTATTCGATTGTGTAGACGTCATCTTCTGCTCGCTGTTAGTCCCGCTATTATCTTTAGAAAGTTCTCCATGATAAGTCAAAACTTCCTTATAAACGCCTCTGATACCTTTATCAGCGGGTTGTGCAACGCATGCGCCTTCATTCAACGACGATACTTCATTGTCCTTATCGCTAGTAAAATTACTATTTCCAGGCATAACAAAATTCTCTATTCCTCCCTCATTCGTTTCCTGTTTAATTTCATCTACTGCATCTTTACCAAGATTGGATAAAGATGTATCCCCAACTTTGACCCCTTTAACTGTCAATGGACTAAAAAACTTCATTTCCGGCAAACCGAAGTCACACGAACGATTTTTCATTTCTGCAAATGAAGGTGACCCTAAGGATCCTAAGGTAGTTTCTGTTGTGATTACTCTTGGGAATAATGACCGTCGTTTTTTTGAAGGCATTGCATTTCCTTGGTGTTCAAATCCTTTGATAGTTGAGCTACAAACAGACGTATTGTCATTTGACTTAGGCACAACTTCAACAGACCTCCCAACGCTAGTAGGAAAGTTAGCACTTGTTTGAGTGGGATATCCAACGTGAGGATTATTTTCGTTTCTGTCTGAAGATCCAGTGCTAAGAGCGCAGATTGGGACATTACTTGCCACTAAATCCTTTATTGAGCAAATCTCCGTTAATCTTGTTCCAGAACCATGCAAAGTCGTATCAATACTAACTTTCGTTGCAGCAATTTCGAAGGTTTTTGTTGTTGTGGTTCCTTCTCTGTTGTTGCGGTCACTCTTTTCTCCTTCCAATGCAAACGTACTTTCAAAAAGTTTGTTTAAATTCTGCACCTCAGGAGACAGAGAAGAATCTTCCAAGACATCACCTTTTACTAAAACCCTGTCTATCTCTTTGTTATATTGATACTGCATAGAACACACTTTCGTATCTTTCGGATCAAAACCTTCTTCTTTCAACACACACGTCTCAAAATCCTTATCCATCGCACTACCAGCATCAATTTCAGTTGTTCCATCATAACTACTAAAATTTTCATCAAACACGACATCGCTTTCAATGTCTTCGTTTAAATTTCTGCGAAAATCTTCTTGGGCGAAAGTACCATCATAGGAAGTTTCGTCTACATTATCAACAAGTTCGTGTGAACCTAGTGTGCCAAATAAATTTAAGGTTCCAGTTGCCTTCCCATAATTTTCCATCGGCTCCAATTCTTCATCATTCTTAGATAGAGAATTTTCCTCTTCTGATAACTCGAATGTCTCGTTCAAAAAATGCTTGCTCCTACAACCCACTTTTTTGTCATCAACATTCACACTCTTCTGAATATCAGTTGAACTATCAGAGTCATTTGTTCTAATTTTACTTTTCATCTTTCGAGGATCAGTCTTTGAGTTTAGTTCTTCAGTTTCTCGATTCTTTGTCATATCTTTCTCAGTGTCATGTTTCTTGATCGCTGAAGATTTTTCGATTCCAGACTCAAATCCATGATTCTTTTGGTCACTCTTCATTTTATCTGGTTGAAAGCCATCTTTAACTTGCCTCTCAGTGATATTGTCGTGCTCCTTTTGAATTACCAGGCTTTCTGACGACAGCAACGATTCATTGCCGACTGTTTTTCTGTGTAATGCTTTCCGTAAATAACTCGTATCTTCGATTCTTTCTGTTTCGGATATCAACGAGAATTCGTTTCGATTATTTACTCCCGGTATACTCACCCTTGCTGTATGACTCTCACTGTTTTCATGCACGAGTGGACTTGATTGACACTTGACAGCTGGTTCGATTCTGTGCTCTATTATCGAGCGCAGTTGACAAATCTACAAAATTATAAAATTCAAAAAATTCGCTATAAAAAGTAACTTTACCAAAAAGTTAACAAATTCCCATAAATTTTGCAAATAAAGTTTAAAATACAGCACCAACCTGCAAACAAGAACCTACATTTTGTTTACAAACAGACTGAACAGATTCTTATCAATGTGACACTATTACCATTTTCAGGGTGATGTTTTTATCAAAAGGGTCTATATTGCAACTTGATGTCATTTGTTTTTCGTAAGATTAAACTGCATGACACATTTTTCAACTTTTTTAAATTTCCTAGTTCACTTTTAAATGACATTAATGCATTCATATCAATAAAGTATGCATTAAAAACGGAAATGTTTAGCGTTAAAAATTAAATATACCATTTCATAATAACATAAAAATATATCAGCCTGTTTTTGGTTCTTATCTTTGGGAGCCTTTTTCTAGCACATTATTCATTCCACATGAGTTTTCTATTCGGTTATTTTTTAAACATGAATTTCCGAAAGGACACAAACATAGCACGTTTCTCGTTCGAAGTGTTAATGATTTTACAAAGCGACTGATCTATTCAGAACTTTCTTAAGAATTTCCTTTGTTCACGTTACTCTTAGTAATTGACAGAGTTTGAAAAGCATGCATTAAAAGTTTGAAAAATTCATTCCTTGCTGTTCCGGGGCGGGGGTGGGGGGGTTAACACTTATATATTGGCCAACAGGGACCTGGCGCCTCTTAGGATGGGTTCGGTTTTTAATTTTCAAAACCCTTAAATCAGGGTATCAATGGTTGCTTCCAATGTTTTTAGTTATTTAACAGGTCCAAAAGTAAGTGATAAATGTTTTACTTCACTGCATACAAGAATACCCCCATCTCCGCAATCAAACCAATATCGTTTTGTGCAGTTCACTGCTATGACGTCACATTTAATTTCTAAAAATATGGACTGCACGTCCCCATCATTCTTTAACCTAAGATAACTCCCGGGCTTACTGCTCACAAATCACTACCGAAAACTATTGCTATCAAGTTCGTAAGTGTACTCCCATGAAAGATCTGATAACTTTCAGGAGGTAATAACTCGAAACATATAACTAATACCTCCTGCTGCAAGCCCATACAAATTCCATGCAATTCTTCGTTATATGATTTCTCTGATGTCTTCGCCTTTTCCATTCCAACCAACTTTTCGTTCTGCGTGTTCATCTGCAAACAATGACGAAACACACATAATATTGAAAAAATGCACGCAGGACTTGGTTTGGAAGATACCATCCAAACTTAATGCTTGAACCAACAATGCAACTCAAAAACAAGCATTTACAATAAGAGATGCATTGAAATTGTAATTTTTAATTCCAAAGAAATTACAAATTAGAGATTTTCTGTTCAAAATGCTCATTTTTCCATAACGTAGCGTAATCTTCCGGTAGTATTTTGAATATAACTATGTAGTTTTTTAAACAATACTAAGAGTCTTTTTGGCTACATAGTCTTTAAAATTAGACTCCAAGGCCTTTTAAATATGACCATGTAGTATTTTAAATTAGAGTATGTTTAAAATTTCGTTTAATAAGACTACGCAGTCCAATTCAAAAGAGTACGTAGCTTTGTAGAATATGAAGTACGTAGTCTTTAAACCATGGCTATGTAATCTTAAAAATTAGATTACATAGTCTTTCAAATAGGACTAGTGGTCTATTAAAAAGACTAGTAGTCTATTGAAAAGACTACGTAGTCTAATTTAAAATAATACGTAGTATTATTCAAAAGACTTTGCAGTCCAATTTAAAAGAATAGTCGGATCGGCAAATTAACATTTTCGCACATTCTACCAGATACTATTCCACCTAAACAATAAAAAGCAGACATTACCTCTTGCATCAGAACACGAACAATGTCGCCAATTATGAATTTATCTTTTCTCCTTTCTGACCGAAACCTACAAAATGTAAGAAAGATTTCTTAATATCTACTATATCCAACCCTTTTATTCTTATTGTTGTTGTAGAATAAATAAATATTTTTTCAGCTCACATTAATTTCAGAATATATTTGAGCACAGTGTCCTGTTGTTTTAAAGCTAACAAAATCTAAGATAGGTTTCTCAATATCTACTATATCTTATTCTTTTATTCTTATTGTTGTTGTAGAATAAAGAAATATTTTCTCAGCTCACATTAATTTCACAATATATTTTAGCACAATCTCTAGTTGTTTCAAAGCTAACATTGTGTCAAATCCACAATTGCAAGAAAACTAATGCTACAATTGTCAGATTCATTTCAAATACAAATTGTCAGTTAAAAATGGTTATGTTGACGTTAAACGCGTTTTATTCATTTTAAAATTCAGTAAAATAGTGATAAGAATTTTAAAATAAAAATGAAACAGTAGAACCTCGATAACTCGGACTCGCTTAACGCGACCTAGCGTTAACTGAAACGTGTTCCTATGTTCCGTGCTACCTTTCGGTAGTGAAACGTCCCTTGGTAATTCGAACATTCCTTATCTCGAACTAATTCCTTCCGTCCCTTGATGGTTCGAGTTACTGGGAATATAATGTACATATTTACAACAATAGCGCTCAAGGGAAACGAAATACGAAAACAACTTACATGTCTACTTTGCGTTCGAGATATGCAATTCTAGAATTCAGTGATTTAATCTTGAGTTCATTTCTGAGGCTGACTATTTTCACGTTCAAGTTCCGCAGTCTGTAGCCTCTCCTAAAAAATAATATTTCAGTTTGAGGAAAGTAATTGCTACATGTATAGCTCAAGGGAAACGAAATACGAAAACAACTTACATGTCTACTTTGCGTTCGAGATATGCAATTCTAGAATTCAGTGA
>JAYJMH010023215.1:0-18954 GCA_036873815.1 Phacellophora camtschatica
AAACCTTACAATTCTGACCAATATTAGCCAATATTGAAAAACGCCTGTTTTCAGCCTAAATGTAACGCTATAACCTTGCCATTCCGGCACATTGGTAATATTAGAGCACAAATACTAGACTTGAAGTCCCCATCTTTTTTGAGATAGTTGAAATGAGGCTTCAAGAGTTCTATTATCTTCAAGAAGTGTAAGGCTAAAACCTTACAATTCTGACCAATATTAGCCAATATTGAAAAACGCCTGTTTTCAGCCTAAATGTAACGCTATAACCTTACCATTCCGGCACATTGGTAATATTAGAGCACAAATACTACACTTGAAGTCCCTTGAAGTCCTTTGGGATTGTTAAAATGAGGTTTCAAGAGTTCTATTATCGAAGTTCAAGCTTGCCATTGTTCGAAATTCGAATTACGATCACAAGGCAAAAAATTCAGAAAAAATCTTCGTGTACTTTTGTGAGTCATAGTATAGACTTCTAAAATACAATGATACCATACAGAATTTCAGAAACGATTTACAATCTCATAAGTAAGCTAAATATTTTAAGATTAGAAAGCAACATACTTAAATTACTCGAAATAACTTTATACAACACACTTGACATACCATTTCTACAAAGCTGGTTGTAGGGGAGGGGATTCCATAACTCTTTCAGTTTCATAACATAATGTAGAATGAACTCAGATTCTAGCAAAAAACTTTATTAAACAAAATCATATTGATCATGTTTCTCGATCAATAAAATATTGTTAACGGTGCCTTCATATTTATGTTGGTGTATCAGGTTTACAGATCCTCCATAATAACGATAATAATGAAAACGTAGGAAAGTATATTTTCTAATTTTTTATTTTGGGGCGTGTTCTATTTGATCTCCCAAACACCCTAAACTAAAATTCTGAAAATCAAAGATTTATCTCGAACCTTCAAAACTATTGTTCCCATTTCCCAAAAGTTGACTTGTCTCCTTGCAACAGTGGTAAGTTTTCTGGCAAATTTGAATCCTCGGAAACAGAAGGTTCCAAACCTACAATCTTTACAAGATTGACTTAAAAAAAAATTCCTAAAAAAGAACGCTACCGAAAAAAAATTGGCTTTAAATAATATTTTGATTATTGTAGCTGTGGAACTCAGAGTAAAGAATTTTATGACCCGAGTCTTTAGGAAATAAAAATATTTGTATCATAATTCATTCTAATATAAAATTTATAAACAAATATCATAGAAAAAGTACTTTTTGAATCTCGTAGCAGTTTGAGGATTAGCCAAGCCTGAAATGTGGTTCTATTTTTCCAATTTCGTCCCCATATATTCTTTTTTATTTGTTGATCAATTTCACAACAAACAGTTTTTATTACCATGTATATACATATTTTAATACCTCATAAGGCCTAATTTTTTATATATTTTTTTTCTTTGTTTATAGTTAGTATAAAGATCTAGCTACATCAAACAAATTTTATAGCCAGAACAGAGGCAAATTTTGTAGTAATAGTGACACACCAATTTGAAAGGAATTATCCGTTGAAAACAATATGAAACCATCTCAACTAGAAAATGTAAACAAGCGAAGCCATACAGAGTTGCGGAAGGCATGTCTACATTTTCATGTTGAGAGAGTTTTGCTTTGTTTTAGACAACCTTTGAAATTTGTGTTTCAATTTTATTATTATTACAAAAGTTGCGTCTGTTCATAGCAAGTAATAAAATAATAACAACCAACAATAAATGAATAAAATAATATAAAACAAAATAAGTAAATAGTGCATGGATATGTAACCAACATTCTGAATCCATGGTCTGCATAGTCTGTAGAAGCAAGTAAAAGAAGTCATATGATAGAGGACGGTAGTTGAATTAGTTGAAAATAAAAGTTGCATGCGCAGTTTTTTTGCATTCGTTTAGGTAAAGCAATATTCTTGCCTAAGAATTAATAACTTTGCTTGCTTCTCTGCAAATCTTTTCATGTGGGTATCAAAATTTAATTGGTTATCCAGTATAACACCTAATATTTTGACGTTTTTAACTTCTTTTACTTGGCATCCATCAGTGCTAATTACAGTAGGGTCTTGCCTTACTGGCCTTGGTTCAATTGTTATCTCCCCATTTAGAAGCAGTGAGTTATATTTGAACCAATCATTACAGTTTCTAATTCTAATTTTTGAAGTATATTTCTAGGTATTTTATTCCCTGTAATCCATATGTTATTTTCAAAAATTGATTTAGCTTATAAAATAAAATACATTATTAAAGAAAAATTAAGTAACAATCGTCCTAAGACTGATCCTTGGGGTGCCCCTTGAATAACTTCCATCCAGCTGCTATTGTTTGAATTGATTTTTACTCTCTTAGGTCTCCCTATCAGATAGCTATATAATCATTGTAATGCATTTATACTAGATCCAAATGCGTGGAGTTTTAGAATAAGCATCTTGGGAGGAAGATAATCAAAAGCTCTTTGACTGTCCCTCAAATATTGGAGGGACAGTCAAAGCAATTCTTAAATAAGAATTATTACAGCAAAACCCCGTTTCTGAAAAACAGTCTTACCTGATGAACTGTAGCCTGCTAACAGTTCATTAATTTGGCTGACTGATATAGAAACTGACCAAGTTAGCATTATCTGGAATATAGTAAATTATACGGAAAAAATGTGAAGAAAACTTTAACTGAACTAATAAGTCCCCATGTTCAAGAAACATATTTTTGGGGTCCATTCCTATTGTATTTTTATACAAAATCTGTTATTGTTATTCTAGTGTTCCTTTTTAGATGTAATAATCTTCTACAAGAGGCTGTCCATATGCAGTTTGTTTTTTTGACAAAACATTTGTTCAGTACATTTGGAATTTTTAACCTGCTGTTGCTCCATCTTGCACAAGGAGTTCAACTCAACGTATTTTCTTCTTCATAATAATTGTAATCTTTTTCCTCTCGCGAATTAACGCACCTTCTTTCATAAAATGAGGGGTACTTTGTGTTCGCTCATTTTCCTTCCTCGTCGTTCATCTTGAAGATCATTCAGCCACCTTTCATAAACATTCCTTTGCGTAGACATCAGTAGTTGGAAAGGGATGATTTAGGCCTAAAAAATTATGATTCTATAATAACAACAACTCTTACAAAATCAACGAAAATAATTATTTTAAAAAAAAGCTCATCGAAACACATCACACCACAGTTTTGAGTTTGGACCAAGCGTTCGCAGCCTGCCTTCTTGAGTTCATAGATGTCATTTGCAGATCTGAGGTTGTATCCGATATTTTTAGCATTGAGGTCTACCGATTTTATCCTTCAATTATGTTTCTATTATCGACGAAGATCCCTTGATATTCAAAAACTGTGAATTATCTTCAACCGTTTAAAATAACATTGAGATTTGTACCTCATTTTTATCAGTTGTGATATTGTCATTCAATTCTCATCTTCATTGTCATTTAATTATGCAAAATTTAATTTGGATCTTGTCACCAATCAAATTGCTAGAACTCGAAATAGAGTGATTTGATTGATTAAATTATTTTTTTGCATTGAAGCGAGGCTGATGTAGACAATGGTAAACAATGAAAGTGCTTGTTGACATGGTAAATTGTCTGAAACAAAGCAAATCTTATCTGGCCAACATTAGGGTATAAACAGTTATGAGTCCTTCGTTACCATCCAGCAATTCAATCAATAGCAATATTGTGTAGTAATCTACCCCGTAATCGTAGTGAGACAAACATTAACATTTAGGGACAAACCATCGACAGTGTCTGTTTAACAGGAACAGACCGCATACCTGGCGTTTTAGAAAACATCAGAATTTCTAGAATAATGTCTCATACTCACTTGGTCATCTTTCATTGTGATCTTATGAGAGTTTGTTTCATCTGACGTCACGTCAGGCGAGTTTACTGCATCTGACCTCATGGACTGGTTATCGCCTTCACTGTGGCTTTCCGTACTCAATTCATTCGTTATGTCATTCGGTGGCAATACGCCTTCCTGTTATAACAAAATTAACAACTGATATCAGATGAAGCATGTACATTTTTCTTCTATCGGGGTTTAGACTTGCTCCAAGTCTATTCTCTTTCGTTGATCAGTAGAAAATGAAAAGATGTCACAGCGGAGGAAAATACCATGCGGAGGAGAGTACCTCAGGAAAATATCTTTCCTCCGCAGGGCATTTTCCTCCGCGGGGACATATTTTTATTTTTTACTTTTTAATGAAACGAAATAAACTTGGAGCAATTCTAATCAGGGTTCTTATAAGTTTTCAAGGCTGTTTCTTAAAATATTTTTAAAGCCTTTGTTAACCCTTTCCGCCAGGATTTATTTCTGCTAAACAGGCAAATCCTATGTAATTATATTTTGCACACCCAAACAAAATCAATATATATGATAAACTTACGATCAAAAATCTGAAATTATTATAAAGTTCTGCCCGCATTTACCTCCTAAAAATATGACGTTTACGTTGTTTGTAAATGGGCCATAAGATCCTTTCCGGGGTGAAAGAGTTGAAGCCAGAGAGCTTTGATCATTATACAGTATATTTTAATTGTTTTGTTTTATTTACGCTCACTAAATATAAAAAAATAGATTTTCTTTCTGTGTTATTTTATTTCAGTTTCTTTTTATCTTCAATGATTAGACCCAAATAAAGAAAAAATATAGTTGACGGTATCCTAAGGATGTTTCCTCCCGGTGTTTCCTTAGACTTATTACGACCGTCGCAGGTAGGCAAAGGCTTTACCACGAATCATAATTTTTTTCTTTTTGTCCGAACTGTTTGTCAGGATATTTTCCGAATAAACTATTCACAAAACGTGCGCGACTGTTTTTCATATTATTTTCTACCTGTTTTCCCCGCGACTATTGATCAATTGGCAAGAGATCCCCACCCTGGGTACCAATTTGTGGGCATTATATTTTTTGATAAAGACTGGTTCCCCCAGGCTAAGAGATCTCTAATTCATGAAAATACTCTCCTTGTTTTCCAAGATAATTTGTAAAACCTAATACATTGTTAAATTAAATTCTAAAAGACTAATATATGGTTGTATATTGTCTAAATCTTGAAAGATAATGAACAAAAGTATCTATCAACCATTCTTCAAAGGTTACTTAAAAACAACTAAAAAGATGTACGAAATGGAGAGTAGGACTATGGAGAGTAGGACACAGATTTGAAAATAATTTGAAAAGTAAATCATACCAGTAATTTTCCAACTGTGCAATGAAGAACGGCATCATTGACAGTGATGAAAACACGGTCTTTGCCATGAATTGTCAGAAATCCACCCGCATCCAACATATCCAGAACATCATCTGCAATCGTAACAGAAAAGATTTAATACGCAATTTTAGTATAAATTTTAATGGCTTTTGTGCTTCTACACGTTTTTTTATAAGAGCAGGTTTCAGCCTGCATTTGTTCTTATTTCTTGACTGATTTTTACAAACTTTATCTCCCTCCCCCCACCCTTCTCAGAAACGATTATGCTAATTTATTCAGATATAGATCCTACTAATTTGATTAGATGTTGATGGAAAATTATACTAATACATTTGAGCCAATTTCTTTTGAGAAATCACTAGAAGCGAGGCTGAAGTGCACATTGTTGCTCGCTGCTTTGGAAAAGGTTTCCATTGCACTCGGAATCAAATTGCTGTTTGATTGATATTAATGCAGTATTAGCTTAAATTTGTACTAACCAGAGCAATTAGAAAAGTATACATCGATATCCTTATTTTTGTGACAATCTGTAACAACCTAAAATTGAAGATAAAAGTTCTTAAAAAAGATACATTTTCAAATCATAGTACTTTTTTAAACATGAGAAATATCTGCATGAAGTAATGTGTTGATTTTTTCTTATTAAAAAGGAATTATTTCTGTAACTCCCCCTCCCCCCTCACAATAATTTAAAGAACAATGGTTATTTAAAACAATTGATAATTAAACATTTGTTCTCTATTCTTCTGAGAACAATAGAGAATCTGGAACAGCTTCCAACGGCACTGCAACTTATAAGGCAATCAAAGAAATGATTGAACGAAAAAGTGCCACTGCGGAGGAAAAAACATAAAACGTACTTACGCTGCCTAACGTTGATACACCCATTGAATCAATGAAGCTGAGCAGGGAACAATCCAGAATAATGCTGTTTATACTTTGTTTGCAGAACCCACTTTCATTCTGTGAATGAGGTGATTTGGTCGACTTTCTTATAACCGAACTTCTTCTTCTTATATCCATTTTCTGCATCGATAAAAAATATACTATTCAATCATGTTAATAATCTCAGAAATTAAAATTTTAAAACTATTTACTTAATTGGAAAAGTTTTAAACTTACTATTTTGGCAAAAAAAATTTTTAGCTGAAAGGTAAAGGCTATAGCCCTACCATTCTGCCAAAACGTAGGCAATTTTGAACTATTTCGTTTTCAATACAAAATCACTTTTTAGACAAAATTGGACAATTTAAAAAAATTTCGGTATTAGGCAAAAACATAATACTGAAAAAATGATTTTAGAAATAGAAATTATTGTAGTTTTCAAATATTTGCAAATATATCAAGAGTTTAATTAAACTTAAGCAAGCTAAAAGTAAAGAAATACATTTTTTTAATATTTGCGGGGGAAATATCTCCACCTTTTTCTTTAATTCTTTGGTTTATAAAAATTGATTTGAAAATGAACTAATAAACTTACGTCCTTGCTCATGACAGCATTGCCATTTTTATAATCCTCTTTTGTCGGTTTGTATTCAAGATTGGGCTCTTTGATTTCATCCATGGACATTCCGTTGTTATCTATTCCGTCGACACTGAATTCTTTCTTGCTTGTATTTTCTTCCTCATCTCCAGTCTCCAGTTTACATTTCCTTGATAACTGTTGCAGAAAATGTTCTATGTTCGCGTAGTACAATGAGCTGGTGTATTTGAGGATTTTTATTCCTGGAATCTCTTTGACCTAAAAGAAATGCCTTTGCAAGTTCATAACTATATTCTGAATGACTCATAATTTTATGCAATGACTCATAGTTTATCATCCTTTCAGCCCCTTTATAGTATTCACTATTATTATTATTATTATAAAGAGAAACGTAGCTTACCATGTACAGAAAAGCCCCTCCTGTTAAAACTATTTTGCATAAGTAAATTAGATTCTATATTCTGACCAGAACAATAGAAAAGCAATAGGTTAATTAAGGGAAAATAATTGGCTCAGGTTTGAAAAAGAGTTTTGTAAATGTGGGACTTTATTGTAGCTCCTTCAGAAATATATGAGTTAAATCAAAAGATTAATGATAAAATGTTTCACCAAAGTGTGTTCCTTTAGAGTTTCCAAACCTTCCAAATTCTAAAACAGGTAGGCTTCCTAGAAATTGAGAAAGTATTCTATCTTATCTTGAAACTATCGTTCCAAGCTGTCGTAGGGCAGAGGGATTGGAGAACTTCCAAAGCTACCGTTATCAGAAGATTGACCTTGAAGAGCACAAATTCGGAAAGAAGAAGGCAACGGAAGGAATTTGTTCTAAATCTAATAACCGTTAAAACTAATATAAACTTCATAAAAATATTTTGGTGACGCGTGGTATTATATTGTAATTGAGATAAATAATGAATTTAAAAACATTAATTCATTATTTATCTTAATATAAACTTCATTTGAATATATTTAAAACATACTCACATGATATTTATCAATGCATTTGTAAACTTCGGTGTCCGGAATTTGTCCCAACACCAAAAGCGATGGTCTGCGTATGAAATATATATTTGTAATCATGTTATTCCAGAAAAACTGCAATTATCATTCAAAACCACTAAAATTTCGAAATTGTCGGAAAATCGGAAAATTCGGCGGTTGTTGGAAATGTTTATCATGAAACGGTGATTTTTAGCGCGAAAAGAAATCTGTCGGAAATTTCGACTTCCTTGCACCTACTATAAAAGTGATCCCGCTGTGCCCTTGCTAAAAAAACTAATGCTCTCTCCAGAGTTTACTGACTTTCAGATTGTTAAATTTTATACGGAGATTTCCTCTGCATTTTCCTTGCCTTGTGTGGCATTTTGGTGAAATATTTTCCGTCTAAGATTTATTAAACTGAATCTTTTCGGAATAGAACGTTGTTCTCAAGATTCCAAATTAGCATTTTATCGATCAAATCAAATCATAATGTGGCGTTGACTGGCACAATATTCTACTTTTATTCCAACCAATCAAAACTCAAGAAATCAAAATTGATACATGGGGACATTTTAAAAATCAGTTCCTTAGAAGAACCTTATGAGTAAAAATCTTTGCCTTCTGGGTATAAATTCAGACGTTGCAATTCTAAAGAAAACAAAAATATTGAATATACCTTGACGTTCTTGCAACAACAGTCAGTAGGGTTACAATTATTCCAACTCCCAAGCCATTGTCAACACCAAGACATAAAACGCCCAAGAAACTTAACAACCAAACTACCTGTAAAATATAAAAATAAAGATTGTTACTTTTACGATTAAATTGCTCACAAATTCATGAGCTCTAAGTAAAATAAATATACACACTTTCACGAAAAATAAGGAATACGTTTTTCCATTAACTTCTTTTATTGTGTGGATTCCAGATTTTTAAATATTTTTCTGTATATAAAACAATGCTTGTTAAGTGTAATCATAGTAATAGAAAAGAGCTGCAACTTACAAAATCTACTTTTGAAGTTTTCCAAAGAAGCTTCAAAACTGCAAATTGTTTAAACAACCCTTTCAGAGCTACCAGAACAATGGCTGCCAAGACGGCCTGAATAAAAAAATAACAAAACAATGTTAAACTTAAACAGAAAGCAGTAATCATTTATCAATCAATCAGACAAAAATTTATATCAAGCCGAATAACTATAGCAACAAAAGCCTTCATGAAATAATGTTTTGATGAACAGCAAAAAGGTCTCGGCTTTAGACAAATGTTTGTAAATTGAAGCAACTTGGAATATTCTGATTAAAAAATTGACTTACATTTGGCAGGGGCTCAAAAAGTGGAGCCAAAGAAAGCAAAGCCAATAATACCAAAAACACAGAAATCAAACCAGTCATCTATAAAGCAAAAGTAATCACTTGTTAAATAGACGGTTTAAACAAGGGCAGCCACCCCCATGTTCCGAAGAAAAAGATCAAAAAGGAAATGAAATGCTCTTAATATATCAATTTAAACCCTTTTAATTTGTGAGAATTTAAATTTAAACTACTTATGACTTAAAGTTTAGAAAAACCTTCAATGCACTGGAAAACAGTAACTGCTCCCGTGCCATGCTCCTCCACTATCCTCTTTCTAGGCGCACTTAAAATTTAAAGTGTTTACGCAAAGATATCTGTTGGCAACAGTATAATCTTACGGGAGTTAATAAAAAAGAAAATATTAATAGAATAAAAATAAAAAGACGCTGCGGAGGAACATTGCTCCTATACCATGAAATGGTGACAGCATCCCTCAATAAATAGCCATAATCATTAAAATCATAAACATGATTTATGTCTTAATTACACCAAACCATTAATTGATTAATGTGTCTCCATCATGCCAAGAAGAAAGTTAAAGATAGTATTGGCGTGGCCATTAAATTCTCTCATTGTAATTTTTGTTCTGATTTAACACAAACAGAGGTCGTTACCGTACTTCTGTGTTTTTATGATAGTTACTGTACTGGTTCTAATTAACTTACAAGGGAATCAGTAACTGCTTCAAAACTGTAATTTTGTCAATTTTCAAGCACAGGTGTTGCGAAGAACATCAATTTAACGTAAGAAAAAAATTAAATATCTGAAATTTCCGGTTATGGGCAAATTCTCCCTTCCATTCCGATATATAAGCACGGGCTTTAGGAAAAGTAAAGCTTATATTTAATTCCCACTTCGATTTTTCTCATTCCACCTGCACCTGTTCTACATTCTGTATTTTGTTTCTCTGTGAAAAAAGTGAAAACATGAAATGTTGGACAAGTGGAATGAGAAAAACCAAAGTAGGAATAAAATATAAACATTATTATTTCTAAAGCCCTTGGTATAATACCTGACCTGCTGAGAGAGTTTCTAGCAAATTAAAATTAGAGGCTTTTGCAGTCTTTACAAATTGAAAAAGTTTCACAAATTCAGATTGTGCAAAACTCTTTCAACTAAATAAAACAAAACTCTCTCAACCGTAAAACAAAAACAAACAATGTTGGGGAGGACATTTTCCAGTTGAGAGAGTTTCACTTTATTCTCGAGGGATAATCGCTTTGAAACCAGTTTGTCAATTTCACTATTGTTACAAAATTCGCCTCTGTTCCTGGATTTATCTTCGGAGGTGACGGTTTCTTTTCTTAAGCATATGGTATTAGTACCTGAGTGCTGCCTAGCGTTTCTTGTATCAATGACCTTGACAGAGATACAGCTGATGGGAAGCACGAGAAAAATGATGATAATGTATTCGCAAATCCATAAGCCAGTAATTCCTGTGAAAAAATCGAGTTTTGGTTAATTATGCAAACTTTTAAACGTTTAATCTGTAGAGATTTAAGCAGAAATAAAGATCTTTGGTTTGAAATATTTATGAGCAACAAGAGAAATTCTTTTTTTTATTTCACCAAGGAGACAAGTAAATGTCCTGACTTGGATTCTAAATATCCTTATATAATCCAATGTTCCATGTAATGTTACAATGTGCCATTAACTTCAACATAGAAATTCAATGTAAACTATAATATTAATTAAGTTAAACCATAAATATTTTTTTAACCATTGTTGATCGGTTTATTAACTTTCTTGCTCAAATAAAGTATTTCTTTCTTTACATTTTAATGGCCTGTAGGGGCCCTTAGATTTGCTACAATCGTCGTAGTTGTGCAAGGCACGACTCATAAAAATTAAGGAAAATTTGTTGACTTGGATTTTCGCCTCACCATCGTATTTTGAACTTCGAGCAATGACAAATTTGAACTAAATTAGAATGAAAACAAATAAAAAAATAAAAATTACCAAATGCATATCATCATCACCCTATTAAATTTATTTGAATTCAACTGTATCGATATATATATTATATATATTTTAATTTCATCTGTATTGGACCAATGGACTCTATTATTAAGCTGCTTAACAAAATTAACAAAAATCTGACCTGGTTAGAATCCGTTTTGTAATTGTTCTTTTTGGCGAAAGATTTTACCAACGAAACATTGATGGCAAATGCAATAATTGCAATCGTGAATCCCTCAGAAATAATTTTGCTCATGATGGTCATTGATGGCATTGTCAGTGGTGGCATTCTACAATAAATAATTCTCATAAGTAATGTATCGTAATTATCGCATGAAATTAATTAATTGTGTATCGCCATTGTTCGGTGTAATAATTGCAAAAAAAAATTACAAATGAATCAATTGGTTTTTTTCAATTTATTCTGATAAAAAATACCCTTGTACCTACCAAAAAATACTAAAAGAGAAGCACACAATATTTAGGTGAGTAAATCATATTTTCAAACAATCCAGTGTCCGCATGGCCCATGCAATTTCATTAATTTTATGAAAATCAACAGAATATGTTGCTTACCCTTTTGGAACAGTTTTCAATATCGGTGTTTTGAAGTTAGCTTCAAATTTTGCTCCATAAGATATACCAGCACCAAGGACGACCTAAAATATGCAAAATTAATAATAATTGTAACTGATTGGCAATAACTACGCTCTGAACTTGTAAAATTGCACATCTGCAATTATTCTTTTATTATTTTTCCCCAGCTAGGAGTTAGGTGTAATTTTTCTATCTAATTTGACTTAACACTTTCCAACGAGAATTCACAAGAAATTTCATTCTTTTTCCTCATTGGAATAAAATATTGCAGTACAGTATTGTAAAGAATATTACCCCTGTCCCCAAAAGTAATTAAGTAAATAAATAAAAGCACTTACAACAATCAATTCTGCTGGTATTGGGAATCGGAATTTGTATCTCTGATTCATATATTTCAATATAAACAAAATTATTGTGCATACAAATCCCACGAGTAATGCGCTGATATTCACTTCTTTGATGTGTGCAAAGAAATATGCATACAACTAAAATAAGAAAAACGTAAGTATATAATGGGTGATTCAAATAAATTTCCGACGTTTGAAAGGTCATCAAAATTCGAGTGTGTTACCAAATAAGCTTACCGTGACAATTTGATTAAGCCCCCCCCCTCTCGAGTAAGCCCTCCTCTTGAAGATGAGTTTTTTAAATAGGCCCCCTCTCAAATAAGGCTCCCTGTGATATGCTGTGAATTGTTTAGGAGTCAAGGAGTTGTTGGAAGTCATTTCAAACCAATGCGATCATAGCTTCTAACTAGACTATATAAAGACTAAAGTTAAAAATGAATTTTTGAAAACTCTTTCGGATGAAGATATTTTTGAAAGAAGAGCAACGATTTGTTTAATCCCAAGATACCAGATTATTTGAAACATTTTCTAAAAATGCTACGTTCAAAAACTAAAACGTTTCTGTGTAGATAGAAAATAAAGTAGCCCGCACAGAAAAATCTTGAAAAATTAATATTCCTTGGCACGCTTAGTCAATTTAACCATATGTATAGAATTACCATACTAAATGCTTCATTCCTTTTTCTCCTCGTAAAAACTTACTTTAAAAAGCCCAAAAATGCCACTGTTCGTGCCTGTGGGAACTGTCATACCAAGAAAATGTCTAACTTGACTGCTCAGTATATGAAATGCGCAGCCAGTTGTGAATCCGCTGATCAAAGGGTCAGACAAATACGTGGTCAAGAAACCAAGCCGCATTACACCAAGTAATATCTGCAAAAAAATGGAATTAAAACTAGAAAATGAAGTGAATTCCTTAAGCATTAAAGAATCGCTAAACACTGCAAAAACAAAGAAGAATTTTTTTGAACAATGCATCTTCTGAATTCTCACGACATAAACAATGCAATGTAATATCGGAATGAATAAATTTGACATAGTTCAGAACAAAATATTGTTTCCGTTCAATGAGCACAATCGTGATTTGATTTGGCTGCCTTATAAGACAAAATCTGTCCTATGCTCACTGCAAGCCTCTTGAGAAAAAATGTTACACGTTTATGAGCGGTGTGAACTAAGATCAGCTAATAAGAAAACAGCAATAAGAATTGGAAAAACATGCTAACCTGAAAAATTCCAACGATGCAAGCTAAAGACACAGCAACTTCAATTTTGTACTTCTCAAGCTGTGCGTTTTCATCATCAAATGCACTTCCAGAAGCATTTCCTGATATGTTCATCCCTGAAGAAGGACTACTGATAACGTACTGACTTGCCATGTTTCGAATCACTTCCCCGTTCATCATGCAAACTATCGCAAATGTTCCTGCGAACAGATAAACACACATATACATCTATTTAACAAAAAAAGCCTTCATGACAAATTTAAATTTATTTAAATTTAATTTTCATCACATTTAAAGACGATTGAAAAGCTTCAGCTCTGTGCATAGTCAGGCCACACATTACGGCTGCACAAAACATTACGGCCGCACGGCCACTAACCGAAAAGAATAAAGGTTGAATAAAACAATAATGACCGAAGGCTAAATAAAACAAAGGAAAATTATGTGCCCCACCCAAACCCCCGCTTATTTTCCATTGTTTAACCAGGATGGTTTCTTATGGTCAAACTTTACGCTCAGGGGAAGGTTGGTAACTTTTCTGGAATCTGACACCATTCTTGCATAGGGTGAAAAAATATATTAACATGTTCATAATTTCCGATTGCTTATTTGCTCTTGCGCAGTTATGTAAAACGCTATTATGTAAAACTGTAAAAAGGGACACACTAATTGACTTATTATTGAGAATTCCAGTAGAAGCTTCAACTCCGCGTTCCTCCACAGCGTCCTTACAAAATATACTTATCATTAATTTTCGATAAAATTCTACCCCCTTCTCATTTTTGCTATGGTTTTTAAACTTCTATTTTCGCGATTTATTATTTAAGTGTCCATATGTTACTTCATTGATCATTTTGCCAATTCTGATGCATATTCAATTCAGTGAGATTTAGCTGCCTTGTTTTGATTTTTTCTTGCGGTTCTGAATAATCATCAAGTCCATTTGTTTGTTCAATTTCCATCACATGATAACAATATAATTATAATATTGTCATAATTGCTTGTTAGCTTTCGAAATAATGGTAATTGCATCTATCATCCTATTCTCGCGCAATGCAAAAGGTAACAACACCACTTACCAAGAGAAATGTGCCTTGAAGTGCCAAAAATGAAGTAAGTTATGACTGGTATGAATGAGACATACAATCCATGAATTGGACTGAGGGAAGTAAGCATTGCATAGGCCATACCTGAAAGAAAAATTGCTGCCACGTTATAGATACACACCCGGGCGTCTATTGGGTTTCAGGATGAAGGGGACGTGCTAACCATTTTTTTCGGAAAACAACCACCGTTATGGATATGACGTCATCTCAAGTAAAGACTAAATGTTATATCAATAGTAAAGGGCGTTGTAAAGTTTTTAAATGGAGGGCCCCTTGAAACTCAGTTGTCAAATTTAAGGGTGACCCTCCTTAAAAGAACTGAAATGCAATGGCGTCATGGGGTGGTCAGCACTTTTCTCCTTCTATTTGCCACCAAATTCAATTTAGTTCGGCAACAAGGAGTCTGGATTCAGCTCAATGTTTGCGTGTAATCGCAGGAATAGTGCGGGAATCTATTCAACATCGATCGGCAATGATCGCAGACGATTGCCGATGGCTGGTTTTTCATAAATCACGCGATGAATTACGACGAGTTAAAACTTATGAAAAGATGGTTCTAAGCATTGGGGACCATCGCCGATCATCGCCGATGGATTGTGAGAGCTGATGTCTTTTTTAATGAAAACCAGACATCGGCGATCATCGCCGCTGTTGAATAGATTCCCGCAATATTTCTGCGATTACACGCAAATATTGAGCTGGATCCAGACTCATTGTTGCTTTTGTGATATTACGATTGCGATATGTAATGAATGTGATGTTTAAAAACGAGAAAACGAGGCTTATCTTCTTTAGCAATTTTTTTTTTCAACTTTAGCTCTGAATTCAATTCTTCAAAATTCCCATTCTTAAGACAACCTCGCCGTTGCTTAGACACCCAGATTTATGAAAACCAGGCTTGACTGGTGCCTATTGGCTTTGAAAGCTTAAGTCTTTCAAGGGTTTCTTAACTTTAAGCCTTGGAATCGTTTAAAATCATGTATATAGGTTTCTGTATTTAAGTCATCCAGGGGTTTCCTGACTCGCAAAACATGTTACCAGTAAAAACTTTAAGAATTTCCGCGTTTTTCAGGAAAAACAGCTGTTATGAGGCTCTCGGAAGATTTACAAAGCAAACAAAAATGAAAACAACTGATGCTATTTCATTCTAGCTTAGAATTACGTATATGTTCAATTCAAAATGAAACTGAATGAAAACCGCAACACTTTTCTCGTGATACAACTGTGGCTTTGCAAAGAAAAAACCACGCTTAATGCTGTAGATATTTAAAGATATTTCAGAAATTTTCCTTTCTCTAGAATACAGTACAGTTGGAGAGGAGATTTTTAGAATCAGACATAGTGGAGGCCGCTAAATCGAAAGTGAAAGACAAAACACGGAACTAAGCAATGACAAATCAGCATATTTCAAATTAATTTCGTCTGATGTATTTAATTAACAAAGGTTGTGCTATCGTTGGACCTTTCGAGCTCGTGGGGTTGTTTATGTCAGTCCGCTAAGCAGGCTGGCTCGGTAAGCAAGCCGACCTTACTCGTGTATTTATGTTGGCTTTTCCAGCCTGCTTGGCGAGACATTTATTTGTAGACAATTAATTTGAGCAGTTGGTGCATGCAGGGCCACCGAAAGAAATTACAGGTTTGAAGGCCCCTTTTTACTGCGTCGACTGACCACACAACAGGCGAGATCTCGCTTCTCTGCTTAAGGGAAAATCTATTATCATATGACTCCTTATAGCGAGATCTCGCTTAATTAGCCATTTCGAAATAATTTTCATTCCCGTTAAGGTTCGATCTAGGGAGGCTCAGCTGCATAAAATAAATGATCTTCAATGAATTATACAGGGTGTTCATTTAAACCATATAAAAATATTTATCATTAGATTTAGTTCCTCTAATTTGCTTGAAAACCACTTGCTTGAAAACTGTAAAGGATAAAATATTGCATGCCTTTGCAGTTAAACAGTTTTTTGCAAATGAAAAAGGGTTGCGCAGTATGTCACGTGATACATACAACCTGTTCTAAATAGATAACTGATAACCTTGACCCATTGGTACTAAAAGAAATAGAAACCGAACTGTTCTTTTCCCTGCAAATTTATTTTTATCTATAAAATTCAATATCTCCTGTTGAGAAAATTCTTAAAAAAGTATGGAAAAGTCTATAGCAGCATACTTATTTTAAGTTAACAATTAAGAGCGCTGCCTTGGGGGCAAATTATTTTCATTTTTCTTGCTTTAAGAAAAAAAGAGTTCTTCCGCTTCTCAGGGCAGTAATCACAAAATGACCACAAGAGTCGAAAAATCCCCGTAGTTTGCTTTATGTAAGATAATCTTGAGGTCAGGTGACATGCATGTATTTTTCGAATGGAGACAAATTAACAAAAAGTATTTTTCCAAATTTATTTTACCTTGCGGTATCTGCATAATGCCAACAGTCAAACCCCCAGCCATGTCTCTTATCAAATCTTTCTTTATTTCATATTTTGGCATCCAGCGAAGAACAGGCAGCACAGAAAGCACAAATGACACCAAAGTATTTCTTGAGCATTGTATCTTTGAAAGACACCCTTTGAATTTGTCCTTGATATTTTCGTCACTGGAAGGCTTCATGAAATCCTGTGAGAATCGTTCTTCGTTGTACGTAGCTCGTTTAATTTCCATGATGGTTTTGAAAGAGCTTCTGCAATCATCATCGACATCCATGAAAAAGTCAGGCATGGTTGCTGCTTTTTGCTGGGATATTCTCAATACAAACTTGTCACCTGCTGTTTTTTAGCTGTCTTTATTGCCTGTCTTGATGAAATTTCGAAAAACTTTCAAAAAAAAAATTGTTGGTTCAGCTCCTCCTCGTGCAAGATGACCAAGTGCTCAAATGTATCTGAAACTGAAAATGTTGTTGTTTTTATACATGCTCTCGTGGTAAGCTGCCTCGTTTTCCTTTGGGGATTCCTTGCCATCGCTCCACCAAATCACGCCACAAGACGACGCACAAATATACAGATAAATAATGAAAATGAAAAGGATCAAATTGGCGGTTTTCGCTTCAAGGATTGTTTTGTTCGATAAAGTATCTCTTCACGATGAAATGGCCATAATTTCCTAATTCTCTGACATCCATTTGCTACATACAATACGATCAACAAAATAACGACGCAACAAGTCTTTCTGCTGTGGTTGACTCAATTCATTTGTTTTTCAAGAGATTTAAAGCAAACAAAGCACTGAAACAGTGTCACTATTGATAACACATAAACGAAAAGGAAAGAACAAAAGGGAAGCGATAAAATGAAATTGAGATCGTCTTGGGACGACAATAAAACCAACGTAAATGGCCTGAGTTATAAACCGAAACACAATTCCAGACAAGCAAAATGAAACAGAACACAACTTATGAGTAATAATTCCATATGACGTGATTGTGGTATAGCTATTCCAAATTTGTCGTCATTTTGAAAAACAAGCATCATCCACAGAGCGTTCTTTGCTTGCAAAGCATTTTGAAGAAAATATATGCAAAAACTGTTAAATAATTCTTTTCCATAACTGAAGATGGCGCAGAGCAGTGCAGATAGATAAAACAGGCGATAGCTATTAAAGCATTAATAAAAAAAGATTGACGTATATCCTTTCCTTACATTATGCAAACCTTTCGCATGGGTACTCCCTCGCCTAACTCCTCTTAAATTTCATTTTTCAAGTAATTTGTCCTGGAATTTGTATAATTTCCAATATAATTTGTATAATAGGCCAAATCAATTCAAAATCTTTTCAAAATTGAATTACAAACTATGCTCTTGGATCGAAAATTGCCTTTCTGAAATTCCATGTTTTCCTTACTTCCATCTATTTTGGAATTTTATTAACTTGTAAGTAAAATAAAAAAGATATAAAGTATATCCAGGCAGGAAAATTAATAAGAAATTTTTCTGAATCAAAATGATCAAAGGAGCGATCAAAAGCAGAAGCTCTGTGTTAAAACAAATTCAGCCTTTTCTCACGTTCTAAAAACAAGTTCTGTATTCTGTATTACAAATTCTGTATTAAAAACTAAAAAAACTGTTATTCTCAAGGCATTAATTAATAATTAAACAGTAGAATGATGTTTTGCTTTTGAGGATTGTGATATCGCAGTACCATATTGTTATGTTTTGCTAAAGTGTTTTAAAAACTCAAATTTCACAACAATAAAACAATGAAACACATGCAAAAATTGAAAAAAAATTCAGCCTATTCTCCGATATTAACCCTTAATTCGTGAGGTTGTTGCAAGAGTTATTTTCTAACTGTCATCCACCATTTTCCATTTTCCGGCGCTTATGAAAAACTACTGAAACCAGAGACGTAGGAACCGGGGGGGGCACTAGGGGCACGTGCCCCCTCACTTTTTTTCAAACATGGAAAAAGTGCCCTCAAAATTGAAAAATGTGCCCTTTTTCAGTTGAAAAATTGAAGTGCCCTTTTTTACTCGGATAAAATTGAAATGTGCCCTTCTATAATCACGAACTTTCTTTAAAGAATCCCTTTTAGTCCCAAAAAAATAGATTAAAGGGCCCTTATACTCGAAGATTAACAAAAAATCGCATTGCTGCAATTTCAAAAAATATTGTTACAAGAAAGTGCCTTTTCCAATGTTGAAAAAATTAACAAACGTGCCCTTACTTAATCTCAAAAAGTTAAAA
>JAYJMH010023226.1:0-18951 GCA_036873815.1 Phacellophora camtschatica
CATCGAAAAATCGAAAATAAAGTAGGCTTGGTTGCTATACATCCAAGTAAAACTTTGTTTTCTGTGTTCCACGTTTTCGAAAGTCCAACCACCTGTGGGAATAGGGAGTTTACATTTAATGGAAAGATTCCGTGCAACAATTTACAAGAGAGAAGTTGAATCGTTTTTCCGTCAATCCTTTCAAAATATAAACTCTGTTGTAGCGGAGGAATATCGGGCGGAGGAGCGAACTAACGACTTTTGTAGTGAGTCTAGAGTTCCACAGTTCTGCTGATCCGCTTGATCCGCTGGTCATATATTCCAATTTTTTATATCTGGAAAGCGAGGCATTATAATAATGGGGATATTTTCTTTTTGTCGGGCAATCGGATCACAGCGAATTGATTTTTAGATATTTTTAGTGGCTGGAAAAATAAATCCGCTCAGAGCCGAGTTCTTGTATTAAATTAGTTTGAAAGCACGTTTTGCAATCAGAAATGGAGTTTGTAAACTTACAGATAGAAGTACCAATTGTCAAAGACGAAGAAAAATTGAGGGAAAACGCACTGAAAGATGTTTGGGAAAAGAAGTATCACAACGATTCGAAAGCTTTTGTTGTTGGCCTAGATGTCCACTCGAAGGAAGCTGTGAAAAGGAAAGAAACCAGAGCCAGAAGATTTGGTTTAAAACCATCTGAAGATGGAGAATTAGAATACAAAGATCCTTTTGCTGAAATGAATATCAAAGAAATTCATTTTCCACCATTGACAGATTCTGCATTTGGTGACGAGAGACAAGAGTCTCTGCACTTACATGGGGTAAACAACATGAGCACCAAAGATGTGTTTGCATATTTCAAAGATCATGGCCCTGAAACAATGGAATGGATAGATGATGAATCATGCAACGTTGTGTGGGAAACTGAAAAGATGGCAAGCAATGCATTGAAGGCAATGAGTAGAACATTTGATGAACTAAGAGAGATGAACTCAAAAAGTGGAGAAATGATTGACAATGGTGATATCAGTGAAAGCGAAGAAGAAGCAAGAGAAATTTGGAGGATAGGAATGCCAACTGGAAAATCCAACTGTTTGTTTTTGAGACAGGCAACTGTGGAAGATAAAAAACTTCCAGGAGCTGCTAAAAGGAGTCTATATTATCTTACCCATGGGCATGGGAGAAATCAAAGAGACAAGATTGGTGTTGTTAGTTCTTCAAGAAAACGCAAGATGGAGAAGGCAAACGCATTCATCAAAGAAAACTTGACATCAAAGGAGCCTGAAGTTCAATTTGTGTCAGTAGAAAGAAAAGAAGAACCAATGGACATTGACTACAATGATGATTTTGTACCATTAAAGAAACCAAAAGATGAAATAAATGTAAAGGGGCAAGTTGTGAAGATGTGCATGTATGCTGACAAAGTTGAAAAGGCTGTCAAAAGAAAGGAAGTGCTAACAAGAATTACAAAAGATGAGAATTTAAAGATAGAAGTAAAGAATTCCAGAGATGACTCAAAGAAGTGGACATCAGGAAGAAGAAATCATCATAGAAGAGAGGGCTCAAGCTCAAGCAGTGATGAACTAGAAAGTGATGAGGAGTTAGGGAATAGTTCTGAAATACAGAAGAAAAACATTAAAAAGTCAGCATCAAATCAAGGTGATAATGATTTACGTCATCAGCTTGATTCTAGCGATTTAAGAGCAAAAATTGCAACAAGGAATGCTTACAAAGGAGATGTACCTGACTTACGAAAGAAATTACTTGAAAAGAAAAATCATCTTGGACTGACAGACGATCAGTTGAATTTGTGCATTGAAGTAACTGAAATCTCAGATGAAGATTAGTTTTATTGTTGTGAAAAGTAATTTTTTCTTATACAAAAAGACATGTAACTGTAAATATTTGTATACTCAACGTGTCAGCCTGGTCATAGACAAAACATCTTTTGTTGAAATATCCAGTATTCAGGTTTTAAAGATCACTAATAATAACGTAAACAGATCAGACCAAGAAGGAATAACTCAATGAAAATTGTATTAATGTATATCATAAAATTATCTCAATTGTTTTTCATACAAAATTTAACTTTGTGACATGCTAGATCTTCATTTACACAAAATTAATTAACACACCCAATATGGAGAAAATAAAATAATCTCCAAAATTATGATTTGATAGTGATAATATGAAAGTTTCATTTAACAAGCTGATATGGTGAAAGCAGTAATGTAAATAAATAGTATCAGCAATGGCTTTCGGAGCAACAGCGTAAGCCCATGCATAATTGTGCAATCCAGTGAAAATATAGCAAAGCAAACAACATCTATTATATTAAGCAGGAACTTCATTCTCTGAAGGATTTAATGAAATTGATCAATCCATTTGTAGATGAATCATGACTTAGAACTTTGTTGTTGTGCTTCAGATCAACTTGAATGGCTTTTGCAAGCTGCTTTCCGAGCTCAACACTGCAACACAAATACAAAAAAATAGCATTGCTTTTCCCCTTGTATGAAGTTAGTTAAATGCAAATTGTTTAAACTTGGTCAAGTAAAGTCTCATTCATTAATAAACCAAATCAGTCATTACCTCCATTAATTCAAACACAGATACAAGTATTTTCCTGGATGTTTGCAATTTGCAATGGAAAAACAACTGAATACCCTTAGCAGAAGAACTTGGCACAATTTGGTGATGTAGCAAAACTTTTACAAACCCCAAATTTTGAATGCAGGTTTTTGAACGTCTCAGTTTGTACTTTACAAACAATTACAATATGTTTATCTCTGGTCTTAGAGATATCCTGATTCAAAAAACACTATTTTGCAAAAAAATTTGGCAAATTTTTGGTTGGCCAATTATGAGTTTTGGTTGATAAAGCACCTGTTGTTGCAAGTTTAAAAGCAAAATTGTGTTTCTATTAACTTCAAAATGCTCTAAAATGACAAAGCTATTAGCTATAAACAGTAAAACAATATCACACTGATTAGTTAACTTAGTTCAGTTCAAGTAGTCCAATTTTATTGGTTCAATGCAAATTGTCCTCAATTTTTGCTTTATCACTAGCACTAAGGTAGTATTGTCTTCCAGTACTGGCTGGTGGATGGCACTGGTGCATCAACTACTATCAAAACGTTAATATCAGGAACCCAGCATCTGTCTTCTCTGTTTGGCCACTCAAATGAATGTGCGGGAAAATGCGGGTGCATGAATTTTATTTGAAAATCATTATTTTCTTTATCAATTTCACACAAAACCATGGTTGTTTTTAAATGTTGTACACTTGTTGAGGCATCCTTGGGCTATATTGCCCACAGAAGATCTTACTTGTCCGTAACACAAATTAAACATGATAATTATCAAAACGGATGCTAATTTTTTGAACCAATTTTCTTATGAATAAAAATATTATGATATGTCATTCATGGATACAGGCCAGAAATTTAAAAATGGGTCTGAATTATTTCTAATGAGAAGTATGTTACTAGAGTTTTATTCAAAAGAAAAATGTTTTCAAAAAATATCTTTATTGTCGTTTTTTAATGAAATAGCCATAACGTACAAAGTGAAGTATTTAATTCTTTTTTGCAGTTCTTCAGAAACATCATCTGGTGGGTGGGGTTGGGGAGGTTGGGGCAGTATGGTAACAAAAGCAACATCTTCAGTAACATCCATGCTTGAAACTGTTGAAACTCAACTTGGTATCCCAAGCCCACTGGAAGTAGCAAAACTAGCAACTACACATGTATCAAATGAATGTGATAACTCAAGCAAAGGAGAAGAGGTATGATAACTGTTGGGTGGAAAGATTGATGACAGTACACACAATAGCAACTAATATATAAAATTGAAAATCAGTAAAAAATATACTATGCTAATATTGGCAATAAAAATGTATCGAGCATAGCCCTTCATCAGTAGAGCTTCAAATGAGTACTGATGAAGGGCTGTATGTCTGATACATATAGCCTTTTTATTGTCAAAGCTAATAACACAGTATAATTTTAAACAATCTTCAAATTTATTTAAAGCTATTCTGCACCTCAATCTATAAGTATTGATACATAGCCTATATGAAGATAATTATTGTTCGTGTGAAAAATTTTGACTTGTTTCTGCTTCAAACAGGAATTTCATTTGTAAAAAAAATTATGTTGGTCATTGTGTCTGAAAGTCTGACAGAAAAATAATATATAGTTATATATATGTATTAATTACCAAGTTTTCCATTATATTGTTGCTTGTAAATACTCCAACAAAGGAGAGCAGATTATTATATTCAATCAACTGATTGATGCACTTTAGAAAATGTGGCATGAGCAAGTAGGCATTTGTGCATAGCAATAGATTGGGTACAATAGCTCATCCTTATCTTATTGTGAAATGATTGAATGTTCAACACATAATATTTGAAAGAGATAAAACATTTGAAACATCATTTACATTATTTAGACTGATTCATTACATCTCAGGCCTATATATATTTATTATTTATGAAAAGCCTTTTTGATAAACAGGTGGAAGTGTCCTCAGAGATGCAGGAAGATGCCTTGATAAATGAAGGACGGAGTGTTGAAGCATCTGCAATAGAACCCAAGGACAATGATGATCACACAACAGCTTCCTCAGGTTTGTGCCAAGTGTCCCAAAAACTCTTTCTTTGTTTGAGAATTTCAAAGAATTTCTGATGTAAACTAGTTCTAACTATTCCCTCGTCACTCTGTTCCAATTCCCTCGAAATTTGTGTTGAAGACAAGCTTGTGAATGATGCCAAAGAGGACCCTTAAAATTGTATTCTTTTTTAACATTAATTCTAATTGTAGGCATAAGATGTTTTAATGTCTTGAGGTACGAAGTTGTGGGAAAGAAGTGTGCTGAAATCCCAGCTGGTCAGTGAGATCAAACTAGAAACATGACATTGAAGAGTTTTGTTTGACATTTTCCACGAATTCGTTCTCATTTCAAAATATTGAGAAAAGATTGACAATCCTCTGGTTTTGGTTCTCACACAAATCTTAACTGTCGAGACTTGTACCTCAGTGAGCTTTTAATCAATTTTTTTTGGGTTTTTTAAATTTAATATCACTTGTTAAAATCTACAAATTGATATGGTATAAAACTACTCTGGGTACCTGACTCACCTGATTTTCAAACAACACCCTGCATAGGCAATAAGTCGTTCCAAACGAAAGCAACTTCTTGTTTGAAAGACTATTTTATTTGGATATTCTTTATTTACATTTGATAAGACTAAGATTGAAACAGTTTGTTCAACAATGAAAATAAGATTGCCAAATAAACAACTTAGAATTGAATAATTAAATGGAAGCAATCACGTTATTATTTTTACAGAGAAAGACCGTAAATATACATATACATTTTTTAGATTGTATTACCATATTTCCATATATGTTCTGTGCAGGATTTGGTTCGTGGTTCTCCGGGCTTGATGTTTCTAAGATAAGCACGATGGTCCAAAACACTAGCAAAGAACTCGTTACGGGGAGTCTTGATGCATTAGAATTTGTTGGTAAGAAGACTTTCGATGCCATATCACAAGGTGACCCTGCGTTCCGACGTAAACGAATGACGCTGTCTCAGGCACTTCGTGAGGCAAAAGAAACAGCTCTGGGGGCTGCTAATGCACAGACATTTGAACAGTCAAGCATGGACCGATATTCTTTAGAGTTTGACAGGTATCAAGGCCTTGCTCATCTTGAAGCACTTGAAATGATTTCACAAGAAAGTCAACACGAGGTGGAGAAAATTTTGGATGCGAGCTCAGAAGAATCTAAAATCGACAACAACGAAGTTTTGATTTTGTTGCAAGAAAAGTTTAAGATATCTGAAAATGACGATGATGACATGGAGGAGGAGATCAGCAGCGAAAATTTTAATGAAATCATCAACGAAAATATGGCAAATTTGTCATTGAATGTATCTCCTGGGAAGTTATTGGCGGCAAATGAAAATGCAAATGAAAAAGGGAAAAAGGCGGACGGCGAAACAGTGTTGCCATGTGACGTTTTTGCTGATTCGATTTCCTGCTTTGCTGAAATGACAGCAAGATCTGTCGAGTTATTCCACAAAATTGGCGAACTAATGCTGTTGCCTGATGTCAAGGCATCTTTTTTGGTGAAAACGCGAGCAGACAGCCTGAAAAAGATCTCTGAAACACTGCGATTGTCAGTTTCGCATTTATCTGCGTGTTTTGCTTCCAAGCTTAATGAAGCGAACGAAGGTAATGGCGATGGAGTTTCAAAATTAATAACAGATGTTTATTTGGAAGCTTCAAACAGTTCCACGTATATAGATGACAGTTATAGACTATTGCTTCCTATATTCCAGCTTTCTGCTGTCAAGTAGTAATGCTAATAACAATAGTAATTTTTATATCGTTCTTTAACTTAATTGGAAATGTATGAACGTTTTACGGGTTTTAATTGGGTAGTTTAGTCTCTATTGTCGAGGAACTCTGAACATTATTTTATACATTTAGTAACAAAAGACTAAAGGTAGATTTGTACCTTTTTTCTTAAACTTTTATTACCTTAACTAAATCATACGAGAGTCAATCTTCAGTCGATCCACCTTTCAACAAGGCCGCCTTTATGAGAATAAATGAAATTTTGGAGATATTCCGTTTTTGATTCTCGAAATGGATTCTTCCACCAAAGTTTAGTTTAATGACCCATTGCAAAAATTATGGAGATTTAAATAAAATCTGTGAGAGCTTTGACTATGAAAATGATGTTAACAAACTTTCTGCGGTAAAATCCCTCACAAACTTACAATCTTTCCACATTGCTATAACTTAGACAATAATGTGCATAGAAATATAGAAATTGGTTATTAAACTCAGGGGCGGTGTTCGGCTCGAATGATTGGGGCAGAGGTGGAAAAGTTCTTGACAAGCAATTATTGACACTGTAACTACAAAGTGACTCGTTTGGTCATTTGACAAATAATGACTAACTGAAAACATGTGGACTGCCCTGAAAAAATAAAGATGACATGAAAGTCTCTTTGAAAAACAGTATGATATAATAACAATATCAAGAAACTTTATAAATTTCATTTATCTTAGTAATTTTTTACATGAAAGAAAAGTGCTACATGACGATTTCCTGAGTTTAAAACATGAAAGTGTATTTCTGCTATCATGATTCAGTATACTAAATTTGTTAAAAATTAAGAAGCTTTCAGTACTGAAGAGTAAGGCCCTGAAGCGCTTTTTAAATATCTTACTTATTAAAATAATGTGAAATTTTTGATCCCATGAACTTTAACCTGCGTGCACGCGTGTTGCGCGTAGTTACGTGTTACGCGTAGTTACGTGTTACGCGTAGTCTAATGAACTTTTGAAATAATAAAATCCACTTATTCTAGCTCAGACTGCATTATGGAGATTTGTCAAAATATTGAGATATTGCATTTTTCATTTATCTAAATTAGGCTCTGCATACTAATTTCAGTCTGAGCACTAATTTTTGCATTTCTACATACGCTTTTTTCAAAGTTAACGAAATACAAAGGTTTGAAACTTGTAGGATCCTTGACCGTGAAAATATATTTATGTCAAAGTCTGACAAAAATTTGAGGTCAAATGCCTGATAAACTTATTTTGTATTGCAATAACTATGAGAAAAAAGTATATAGAAATGCGAAAATTGCTTATTCGACAAAACTATGCATGCACAATCTTTATCAAGAATAAATTATGCAATATCTCAAATTTTGACAAATTCCCATAACGTCAGCCTTAGCTCAAAAGAAAGGATAGATTCTGACAAAAATTCTGACAAATTAAAATTTTACAAAACTGAACATAGATATGAACAAAATAGCGTTTTCCAGCAATCTCATATTTTCTTATATTTTTTAACACAGCTTGGTTTATTTAATAACATTCACAAAATATATCATCATAATGTTATTTATCAGCATATCTAAATCTTCCCTTGAACAATGTATGACTTCTCAAAGTTCTATAAAATAAATAGAAACGAAGATAAAGATTTGAAAAATTAAATCAATCTGGCGACATTTTAATTTGCAATATTATAATGCTGCGTTCCAGTACAAGAAACCTAATTTTTCTACCGCGTGAGCTTATATAGGAGCAAACAGGCTGTATTAATGTCAAAACATGGTCTGGGAATGAATGGCGTTCCTTCAAATTGACTTAAAAGCTAAAAAATCAGGGTAATTTTAAATTCCAGTTTTCGACAGATCAACGGGATTGCAGGTAACTAGACTATTACCATGGGTACCCTGGACTACTAGAGAGTACAATTTGAAATGTGAGCCTTGCGGAGTTTAATTTACACTTCATCAAACATGAGATCATTTTTCTGAGGTCACTCCCAATGGGGGATTCCTATATAAACTTAGGGTACAGGTCCAAAAATTGCTCAAAACCCTAACCGAGACTGGTGTATGCACCCATAAACGATACTATTTCATACCCCAGCTACCAATCACAAATGAGATCAAGTTAAGTCTCAAATTTATCGTGTAAACAAACCCTTATACGTGAAAAATATTGCTAACTGAACTTTCAAATTCAATAATTAGTATTACACACCCAAAAAAGATGCTAAAATTGTGATTTTAACACCCCTAACCAACATCAATCCCTGAATTGAGAACCTTGAATTTTCGGCCCTATTCGCCAAGTTTATATAGAAGAATTTTGACCCGACCCAAAAATAAAATGGAACGAGAACCCAAGCCCAAAAATGTAACAACATGGTGCATGTTATGATGCAACTTTGCTGCCAGTAAAATCTTTTGATTACCATTATATGCTATTTCTTAGTATTTTATCCAATAATATATGATTTTTAAACTTTTAGAGCCAAAATTATTTTTTTTTAAGGAAAATTTTCAGACCAAAAAATATCTTATCGAAATCCCAGACCCTAAAATATAGACATTCAATTCAAGTGGTACAGCCCTCTGGGGAAATTCGACAAAACTTCTGAAATCTTAAAAATGTGAAATGAACAAAGAACCTGATACACTTGCCAATTCATATATTTTGGCAATAAAATATTTGAAATTTGTTATGTTTAAATTAGTACTTTTTATAAGAAATGGCCACGTCTAAAAAAGATAAAATGTCTACCAGCTTATCTCGCAGTTTTCAACTATTGTATATTTCTAAGAACACGGGAATTTTTTTAAAATATACGAAGATAAGATTAATATATTTATTTTCAAATTTTTAGACAAGCAAACGTTTTTACTCATTAGGCACTCTGAGGAGTAGATTCTGAAGTTGAAAATCAACAGCTATAGATTACAATAATGCAATTTAAAAGACAATATCTGATGTTAAAATGAAATATAAATTTCTCGTACCTCTACCATGTATGACTGGACAAGAGCTCAGTTTTTCAAATCCTTTCTTTCCAAAAAGGAATTTAGAATTCATGAAAAATCCCTGAAAGAAAAAATGTTTAGAACTTTTTGTATAGATTTTTAGAACCTTATCTGTAAAGATTATGTTTCGAACTTTGAAAAAAATAGTAGATGATCTTAATTAATTCTCTACAGAAAGAGTTTATATCAACGTTGATTGGAATAGAAGATTTCCAACTTAGGAGAATGATGACCGATAAAAATGAATTTCGGGGACTACTAGAGTAGGCGTAGCTACGCCTAGAAACGTTTTCAAAAGTAGACGGGTACGAAGTAAAGGGGGCACTTTTTTGTTTTTTTTAGGCCCGTAAGTTAAGTACTGAAAACTGAATAGGAGTTAGCCAGTATGTAAATGGGTACATTTGGTTACATATTTTACACGAAATAGGTGCTTTTCAGAGAAATATCTTCATAAATAGGAGCGCATTTGGCTATATATTTTACAGAAAGGGACATTTTTCAGATAAAAAGGGGCATTTGGGCTATTTTGCGAAAATTTGGGGACACGTGCCGCTGCCCCCTAGTTCCTGCGCCACTGAATGCTTGATATTAATTTCAAACGTTTGATATTAATTGATATTAAGTAACTTGATTTCAACGTTTAACAAATTTATTAAATTTAAAATGCGAACTAATTGCCACAACGGTGTCAGTTCCAAAACGAAGCAGAATGATTGTTATGAGTCTTTTTATTGTATTTCATATACGGTTAACTTTATGACTGTTTTGTTCTACTATAACAAAAGTTGACTTTTAGGAAAAGATATTTGTGTATTTATAGTTTTTAAAAAACATTAACTGCTTTGATCCAATACTTACAATGAATCTATGGTTTATAAAGGGTTCTCCGCTCAACCCTTCCAATACATCAGAAGATGCTTTTGTAAACGTCTGGGCTATTCTTATTTGAGTAGTGTGTAAAAACACAGATGAGAAAGTGTGTGGAAAGCTCTTTCTCTGTAAGGTCCACTTCTTGAGCAATCGGCAATTGTAATATAAGTATATATCCTTTGCATTCACCATCCGAATCATTAGTTTGAACCATTTGTGCAGCTTGAATCTTCCTTTTGGAATTTCGGCTTTCAATATATCTTGTGAAGCATATTTTATTTTTCCTCCAATTGAGTATGGAGCCGTAATAGTGATATGAATCAGATAATATTCCGGACCAATTTTCCTTTGAAAAAAGAAACGTTTTTATATGCTACAGAAGAAACCCAGATGGAAGAACACAAACGTAATAACCTTCTAGCTGAAATTTTACATTAATTTTTGACAAAATTAACTTTAAAAAGCTGTAGATTGGGGGTAGTCATTTAGTCAACTCATCCTTTCTCTATTCCCTAGAGCTATATTCTTTAAGGGTGTCAAATAAGAACATTTACCATAAGATAGGTTCTTTTATGCGGATTCCATTGCATTTATAAGTGTGTATATGTGTGTATACATGTGTATAAATGCATATTCTACTTAGTGACAAAACAAAAACGCTAAGGGTAGTGACTAAAATATAACTTAAATAGCTCACAAATGTTTTCGTAGTAATTCACTGATAGTTAACTTACCGATGAATACCATATTTAGCATTATTGGTTGCTTATGAGCCGAGATATTCATCTTCAAATCTCAAATTTTTCTTCGCCTCGAAATAGAGATTTAGATGAATGGCTTAAAGAGATTAACTTAGCAAGGGAATCACGGAGATCTTCACACAGCAAATGTCATTCCATTTTTTACCCTTTTCAATACGTTGACAGTTTCCCTACAATGGTGTACGATGTCATGCTTTGCCGTAAATGGAAACACTTTTGCGGATTAGTACGAATCACAATTTTGTAACTGCTGTTTTTTTTTCATTAAAAATCAAATAAAACATCAAGTTTGTTTTAAATATTTTGTGATTCCCCTTAAAACATTATCAAAGTGTTTGTTAATTTTGTGGAGTGGATCTGATTCATTTGTTTGCAACTTACGAATGGCGAATTCACCAATTATGATTGATTTTTCATTTAAAAATTTTCTAAGATTATTTACAAAATCTTTCAAATCTTTTTGAACAAATTAAAACTTTCAATGGGACAATGAGTTACAATTATATAAAGGTGTTAGATGTTTCATTGATATAACGAAAAGGTCAGAAGGATATCTAAGGACGAATTCACCCATTCTTTGAAATTTCATTTTGTACTTTTGTATATTGAAAATGGTAAAAAACAGAATGACGATTGCTGTGCTGAGGTATCGATGATTCCCCTGCTAAACAAATTGTTTGAAGCCATTCAGCCAAATCTCTGTGTTTAGAAATTAACGGCAAATTTGCGATTTGAAG
Organism: Phacellophora camtschatica; assembly: GCA_036873815.1. Taxonomy (NCBI): domain Eukaryota; kingdom Metazoa; phylum Cnidaria; class Scyphozoa; order Semaeostomeae; family Ulmaridae; genus Phacellophora; species Phacellophora camtschatica. The sequence continues at coordinate 11,735 of JAYJMH010023226.1, forward strand.
ATAAATATCTCCGCTCATACGCCATCAATAATGCTAAATAAGGTATTCATCAGTAAGTTAACTATAAGGAAAGTGCTACTAAAACATTCGTTTTTGCAATGGTGTATGAACAAGTTGTTGGCTTCATCAGATGCAGGATGAAAAAACCTGGAGTAGGCCAATCCAATGGAAATCAGTTTGGAAAGAGCTTCATGTTTTTACATGATGATTACTGGTTTCAGTTTCTTTTTCAGGAATGAATGCCAAGATTCATTTGAAAGGTCCACCGCAATTCAAACTTAGAACTTCACTTTCACTAGATTTTAATTGAAATCATATTAGAATGGAAGGATCCATTCGAATAGAAAGACGATAGAAGGATCCATCTCGGAAACATCAATAAATGAGAAACCAGAACAATGGAAACAAACTAGTATCATAAAAAAGGTTCTCCATGATCATTTTTCTTGCCCCAAAATACATTTATTCAAAATATTATTAATTTATTCAAACTACATTTAATTCAAATTAATTTTATCCCGAGTTACTCATTTAAAGTAAAAATACAAACTAATTTCACAAGCAATTCCACAATTTCAAAATTGTATTTTACCATTCTCTGAAACTAATTTAAATCTACATGTAAATGCACACATATATGACTTACTGACTGGAAGACATCTGAACCCTCATCAAAGTCGACCATGCCAAAAAATAACCTGCTGTTGTATAAAGACGAATATCTCCACGAACTTGCAATTATTTTAAATTCTGCATGGACGTCTCTGGAAATAAAAGACAACCAAAGTAAAAATGTTATGTGGAACAAAATGTTTCCTCGATATTTTTTTTAATTCAAATAACATGAAAACAAAAATGAGGCAATGCTAATATGAAATCAGTTCCATCATGGTGATAACCAAAAATCCATCTGTAAATTTCATTAGGCATGTCAAATTGTCATTAGCATTACAGATGAAATTTCCAAAAATCTGTAAAACAATGACACTGTCAACAATAAATAATTCTTACTTGCAAATTCCACATTGTCTGTTAGGTGAAAGAGCTGTCAGCATCAAAACAACTGAATAGTTCCTTGGTGTAGATTTAAGGTATGTCCTGTATTTGTCACCATTCATATGAATTATTGGTCGTCTGTTATTCATCTCTAGCAAGTGTTGAACTCTAACTTCAAGTTGTGCTGCTGCATTCTGGAACATAATTATAAAAAGTTACTTTGCCCTTCAAGGTTTCTAGAAATACGCTGCCACGAAATAGATAGCTTGCACCAGAAACTAATAATTTATCAATCCACGATATTGGAAATCATAATCATTATTCAATCCTAACATTTGTCTTTCTTCTTGATTGAAATCTGTGATTTTAATGTTGAATTACAGTATTGGTCATTCGTAAGTTACTTTTTATGTGGAAAAGAAAAAACAAAATGAAACAAAACAAAACAAAACAAGAAGAAAAGAGCGAAACAAGAAGAGGAAAGAAACAAAACGAGACAAAACCAAGAGAACGAAACAAGAAGAGGAAAGAAAAAAAACGAAACAAGAAAAAATGACGGGATAAAAAGGCAAAAACAAAACGAGACCAGGGGAAAGAAACAAATTAAAACAAGAAAAAAGAACGCAACTAGAAAAGGAAAAAGACAAAAACAAAACAATAGGAAAGAAACAAAACGAAACAAGAACGGAGAACGAAACAAGAAGAGCAAAGAAACAAAACGAAACAAGGAAAAAAGAGACAAGAAAAGGAAATAAACCAAAGGAGACAAAAAAGAGCAAAACAAGAAGAGAAAAGAAACAAAAATGAAACAAGGAAAAAAGATGGGGAAAGGAAGAGGAAAGAAACAAAACGAAAGAAGAAAAAAAGACCGAAACAATAAGAGGAAAGAAACAAAACGAGACAAGAAGAGGAAAGAAACGAAACAAGGAGAAAAAAGAGACAAGAAGAGAAAGGAAACAAAACGAAACGAAACAAGGAGAAAAAAGAGACAAAAAGGAAACAAAACGAGACAAAACGAGACAAAACGGAAAAAACGAAACAAGAAGAGCAAAGAAACAAAACAAAACAAGAAAACAAGAGCAAAACAAGAAGAGAAAAGACAAAACGAGACAAGAAGAGGAAAGAGAAAAAACAAGAAAAAATAACGAAATTAGAAGAGGGAAGAGACAAAAAGAAACAAGGACAAAATAACAAAACAACAAGAAGCAACAAAATAAAACAAGAACAAAACAAGAACAAAACAAGACAAACAAGAACAAAAGAACAAAACCAAGAACAGAAAAGAAACAAAATCGAACAAGAAGAAAAATAAAAAACATCAAGAACCATAACAACTTTTCTTTTTTTTTTTTATTTTTGATTTGCTTTCTTTCCTTTCATTTTGTTTGATTTCACAATATTGCATCAGTGTCTAAAGCACACATGATTCGTTGGATGCCAGGCCTTTTCTTTCGAAATTTTGTGGTGTGTTGAAATTGCGGTTTGTACGTACAAAAATTGCTATTTGCAGTACGGACTATAATAAATAAAATACGTTCTTTTTCGCAAGTTTCAAAACATCTCACTTCCCAAATGTTAAATCCCCCCCACCTCCATAGTTACAACCACATCCACCTCCATAGTTACAGCCACATCCCCCCCCCCCCCACCTCCATAGTTACAGCTATTTGTGACCATGTATATATTCACTCGGATGTTGAGCAAAGATAAGCTATAAAACCCTTTTGAATCTTTCTGTCTTGACTCAATATTTTCACCAACAAAAATGTTTTTTTTTTTCCAGATTTTAACTGAATTTCGTTCAGACATGTTTTCTGATGTTTTCATCAGATAAGTGATTGTGACAACGTTGTTTTTCTTAAAGCCGGTCGATATTTATATTAACACCAAACACTTCACCACTGTGGTTTTGTGGTACTATAAACTTGTTGCATATTTGTTGAATACTAAAACACTTTTATAATGGTTGATAATGAGTGTAAAAACTCTCCAAATAGCTTTTAGGGGTGCGATTCAAAGCATGCCTTGGCTACGTTAGGTGTGTGGGTGCAATCGTAGGCCTCGACAGAAAAGGCCTACCATGTGTGTGCCAATGTGTGCGTGTGCAATTGAAACACATTAAAAGAAACGTTAAAAGAAACAGGCTGTCTACCATATTAATACCATTAATCATTAAGCAATATCTATTTTAAACTTTTAAAATATCTTAGCGATTTTTCATTCACTTCACAGTGAAAGTTTCTTAAATATTTGTAGCTTTAAAAGTGAGTTCTTAATAAAGTCGTTTCTAAATAAGAAAAAAACTGTAGAAAAGTTATTGTTTGTATGTATTGGTGGCTCGTGTGTGAGTATTGGTGATATCAGACTGTATAAACTTGAAGGCCAAATTATACGGCAGTAGACCAAGGCCTTTTCTTTTGAAAATTAGATGTGTGTTAAATTGCGTAACAAAATTTGAAGTAAGGTTTTATCAATCTTTGGGTGATGCATTTGATGTGCTTTGTATGTCAATATATACGACATAGTAGTGTAAAATTACAGAATAAAAACTTATTTTTTGCATGCAAAAGTGACCTTCCTTATTTGCAATCGACGCTCAGTTAATAAAACTCAAAAAACCACATTTTGAGAAAAAAAATTAGCAAATTTTTGGTTGGCCAATTATGAGTTTTGGTTAAAAAAGCACCTGTTCTTGTAAGTTTAAAAGCAAAATTATGTTTCTGTTAACTTCAAAATGCTTTAAAATGGAAAAGTTCGTAGCTAATAAAAGTAAAACAATATCACACTGGTTAGTTAAATCAGTTCAGGTTCAAGTTAAGTAGCACAATGCAAATTGTCCTCAATTTTTGCTTTATCAATAGTACCAAAGCAGTATTGTCTTCCTGTACTGGTGCATCAACTGCCATTAGAACATTAATATCAGGCACCCAACATATGTCTTCCCTGTTTGTACTCCTTCAAGCAACATATGAACTTCTTCAAGCATAAGATCAAAAATTGTTTCATGCAAAACTTACTGAAAAACGAAAACAGACTTAGCATATACCGCTAATTCTATACACATCCTTTCTTTAAACTTTTCGTAAGATAAAAATTTGTTTATTACTTTCCTTTTTACACACCCCTAAAAGGGACCATCACGGAATTAATGTCCCTCCGACCTTTCTGATGTTATCCCTGCCGCTCTAATTAGGGGTTTGTGATCTTTTAAAAATTGTATATATCTATTTTTTAAGATTTTAATATTTTTTAACTTTGTAAATATTTTAACCTTTATTTTAGATTTTAAAAAATTGTAAATTTTATGTGGCAAAATATTACATACGTACATACATACATACATTGGCTGCTCATATGAATGTGCAGGAAAATTAGAGTGCATAAATTTTATTTAAACATCTTTATTTTCTTTATCAATTTCACAAACCACTGCAAAGCAATGGCTATTATCATACATTAAGACAACAAGGCTGCCTGGTCTCAAATTGTGGTCCAAGATCCTGTCTGGTGGAGTCACAATTAACTTAAAATCAAAACAAACTCTTTGTATTCAGAAACTCTATTGGTACCAATTTCTGGACCCAAAAACTTTCATTGCCAACTCCAATTGTTCTTTAAGATTTTCCCTACTCTTGCCTGGTCCAAATACAGAAAATCAACTTCTAACATTTCTTGGATACAAAATTCAATCATGTCCCGAAAAAATCAACTGGCAACTAGAAAGGTTTACGAATTTTTTGTAATTTTAAGCTAAATCTCCAAGCACAAATACTTCATCCATCCTCAATTTTTCTTTTAAATATTTCAAGTGATAGTGTCATATGTACTCCCCCATGTAGCTGTCACAGACACCAGCTCTGCTCTATCGGTAGTTGCCCACCATTGTACAAGATCAATTCTTCATCAACGTCTATGTCTTTCTCTGAGCATATTTCTATTCACTATGTCCATTCACGCAACAAAGGTATGCAAAAATGTAAAGGTTTGCGACAACACCAATTGGGAAATGAAAGTTTTGGCATTGTATTTGATACACATTTACCATAAAGATGGTGGCAAGTGATTTGTTGCAATGAACGTTGGAAAACGCCATCTGATTACATCGTCTAGACTTTGAAACTAAGAAAAACAGAAAAGTCTTTTGCAATAAAATAGGCTGTCAAAATTGGAGTTTGTTCACCATAAAACTGAAAATATAAGGGTGAATTCAACAGAGGATTTGTGTGAGAACTACAGTTAGTGAATTCATAGAGGATTTGTGTGAGAAGCTAGATGCAATAACTGCACATTCTTACATAGCGAAATCACAGGCCAATTATTTGAAATCTTTGAAAGAGGAGGTGGGTAAGGATGAATTAATTGTGCTTGGAGATTTTGCTGAAAATTATAAGTTCTTGGTGCAAGACGAAATCCAGAACAACCACTGGAACAAAAGCAGTGAACTTTGCATCCAGTTGTAATTTATTGCTATTGTTCATCAAACTCGGATCTTGCATGGAGCATGATGTCAACTTTGTGTACAAAATTATTGCCACAACGGCAAATTACGTTAAAAAAAACAACTCTGCTGGTATCACCATGATCCATTACTTAAGCTTCATTACATAAGCTTCAACCAGTTTGTTCCTATGCGGAGAAATGAAATTGGTGCCAAAAAAGATTCTGAAGACAAAGATTTTGCTTTGATTTTCAGTTTTATGACACAACTAGACAGGATCTTGGCACACAATTTGAGACCTGGCAGCTTTGTTGTCTCAATGTACGGCAATAGTCATTGGTTGGGAGTTCTGTGTGAAATTAAAAAAGAAAATTAAGATTTTGAAATAAAATTCATGCACCCGCATTTTCCTGCACATTCAGTTGAGCAGCCAGAGAGAGTTGCTGGGTGCCTGATATTAATGTTTAAACATCAGTTGATGCACCAATGACATCAACCAGTACAGGAAGACAATACTGCTTTGGTACTATAGATAAAGCAAAAATTAAACTTGCAAGAACAAGTGCTTTATGAACCAAAGCTCATAAATTGGCCAACAAAAATTTGCCACTTTTTTTTCTCAAAATGTGGTTTTTTGTGTAAAATTTTGAGGTACTGCGGTTGCTAAGGAAATTAGTGGCCCTTGGATACTACCAATTCAGTGCTTTTCTGGTTGTTCTATTATGTTTCTCAGTGTCATTTTTGAACTGATGAGTATTGTTTTACCCAGACAAGAAACTTGCAGGGCAAAATTATATTGAATTAATCAAATATTGTTGAAACGAAATGTCGCAAATATATGCAATAAGGGACAAAATAATAAAATTTTCAATGCACACTATTGCTATTGTGGAGGAGCCTTATCTTAAATCTTTATTTTTTCTGATTACATTGAATAAACAGGACTTCAACCTAAAGTTTTATACCTTAATTGGCAAAATCAACTGAATAACTGCTGAGTTACACAAAATTGTAACTAGAGTAACTTATTGCTGAAAATATATTTTTGTGATGAAGAAGCTTTGAAATTAACATTGAAGATTATTGATGCATAAATGGGAAACATAAAAAAACAATAAAAAGTTCATTATCTGACTTGATCAAGGAGAATATCTTATAAAAACATTTGACATGACTACAAAGCGGTTGTGTTGATTATTTTGATTATTGAGTAAATCTAATTTCTCTTGTCATGATTGATTCAGAATTTAACATACTAATTTTGGCTTTAGATCAATTCAGCTGAAAGTTAACAAAACAAATCAAGAAATTCATCTAGTCGCATGATATTGAGGTTCAGTATCATTGTCAAAACCTCTAGTTTTACAGAAACACTAAATTTGCACTTTGGTTTGGAGTAACTCATTGATTATTGGGTCAATTTTAATATCAGTTTGCAAAGTGAATTGTACCAGGTTAAATATACAAATTTTCAAAAATATATTGCAGCATTTTCATGGTGCATATCTCAGAAACCAAGCAAAAACTATTGCTGATTCTTTGCACATCTAAGATCTATCATATGTGGTTCATGCATACAAAAATTTAGAATTGTCACAGTTTTCCCAAATGGCAGATATTTTGGTTGTTTAATGGGTGGCATTAACTATATTCAAAATTTCAACGTCTAGGGACAAACATTTGCCTCTTACCTTGAACAAATATTTAAACTGCAGAAAAAAGCTGTCCGAGCTATTTCGCATCAAAATTTCCTTTCTCACTCCCTTCCTATTTTTAAAAACCT
>JAYJMH010023237.1:0-18949 GCA_036873815.1 Phacellophora camtschatica
TGCGAAAGTGTGAGGAGAGCTGCTAACTCTCTGTAATTCCAGGCAAAGGCAAAAGGAATCACAAGGTGTGGTCACATTGAGAGGAAGGACTGGGGTCGTCCTGATGGGCCCCCTGCGCCATGCGCAGATACCCATACCATGCGAGAATAGCAAGTGTATGTGCCTGGAACTGAAAGGTTATGTATAACCCGTGTTCCCTGCTTTTAAATTCATTTTTAAATTCATATGTAAAGATATTTTGGTATCTTTCATTTATAATCTAGTCACACTTTGAAGAGAACAAAAGTTTGAAAGGCTTAAGTGTGCTAAACATAAAGTCTTATTTTTGCCTTCAATTCTTTACAAAGATTTTAGTGCCATAATTGACCAAACTTACAAATATACACACAGTTGACATTCCACTATCTCGAACTCTTATCGGAAATTGAAATCTGTTTGAGATAGAGAATGTTTTAATTAATGGGCAGAATTTCATAGCGGCTGTGAACTTTATCACATATTTTGTTAAATCAAATAAATTATAAATGTTGTTACGCACTACTTTTACAAGTATGACGGCTGACTACAAACAACTTAATAACAATTAAAACAGAAACTTCAATAACATCAATGTAATAAAGAAAACTAACAAAGAGATTATAACAGCAATAACAAACCAAAATAGCAATGATTATAAGAACAACATGAAAAAATAGAGTGAAGAAATAAAATACATACCATATATTTAGTAAGTGTTAAAACCTTTCACAGTATTTTGCCAAAATATTAATTTTTGTTACACCTTGAAATTAGTCAAAACTCAAATAAAATGGTAAGGATGGTACATACACACATATATTTAAGAGAGCAACTTTTCTCATGTGGAAAGGAATCTTTCAATCTTTTTCATGCATATGATTTAATTTTATTCCCTAAGGCCACTGAGAAGGCAAAGGGTCTGCAGTGAATAGCTGCTAATTTCAGGGGCCTCTGGGCCCATCATTTATCTTTTAGGGCCCTGTTATTCTGTATTATTTCTGAGGACAATATGAGTGAATGAATTAACCTGATCTTTAAGAGGACAATAGGAGCAATATCAAATATCAAATTATCTCATGACTAAAACAAATTTACCTCAATATGAAGTTAATCTGAAAGTGTCATTGTAATTACATTGATTTTAACCAAATATATGACATTGGTGCAATTTAATAATTTGGCCTTTCTTGTGCATGGTAATGTAAAGATGAGCTTGATTGGCAACACATCAAAATTTTGATGATTCTCAAATGTTGTAAATTTTTTAGGTAAACCGTATTGATTTAATTTTTTATTTTCAGGTTGAATTTGTAATGAAGGAACTTCATCCTATGTTGGATTGTACTGACAGTTTTAATGTAAGTGTTTATCTGTTGCAAAATGCAATATTTCAGTTTACTGTTCACAAATCAGTCATATTTGTTGTTTTCATACTTCTTTTTATTAAACATCTTACTATTAGTTTAGCCATATCTTTTTTTCATTTCTAAGTAGTGTATTTCTTGAATATTTATTTAATATACAATATGTTCCAAAAATGTAAATAAAAATAAAGATTCTGTTGATTTTAATGAAAGGTATTGTAAAAATGAAAGGCATTTAGTAGAGGAGATGTTTATTCAAGACAAGGGATTTTTGAAAGGAAATGTACATCATTACTACATTCTTAAAACTCATCTGTGTTCTTAAAAAAATTGTGTTTTTGTTGTTTACAGAAAATGAGGTATTTGATCTTGGAACAAAAATACCTTGAACTTCTAGAAGATGGAAGGGTTATTGAGGCTTTGCATTGCCTCAGAGTAGAAATCACCCCTTTGAAATTTGAAGAATCAAGATTGCATGAACTCAGCAGGTATAACAATGAAACATGTTTTAAATTTTGAATTGCAATTTTGCAGAATGTTTTTGTAAAGAACTGTCAATTCTTGGACTATTGGTTAGATGTTATTGTCCCATGTTTGTCTCCTCCTGGTTTGGCATTGAGAAACAGGTTAAAGAATTGGTTTTTGTATGATTCCAAAGGCTACTGTTATTGTAACCAATTTTGCTGGAGATTTAACAATTGAATCCAATGCAAAGCCATTGTGTAAAGGATTTTAGTATTTATATACTATTGTATTTGGGTATCCACCACAGCAATTGCAGTTAGTTATTAATCTTTTTAAAGAATGTAAGAAAAATCTATCAAGAATGTTATAGTAAGTAACAGGAACATTTTTTGGCACTTTTATTGATATACTTGCATTTCTGTACGATTATTTTTTACAGTTTTTTGGTACCATATTTCATGCTCAAACTTTCAAAGTGTTCAGCTTTTTCTTCACTAAGATTCTGATATATCATCATACTTTTTTCAGTCTACTAATGTGTAGCAGCTCAGAGGAATTGCAAACTAGAGCAAAATGGGAAGGGAAAGGCCCAGTCACAAGGCAAAAGCTTGTAACTAAACTTCAAGGTATTATGTGAACATAAATTTGGATATAATGTCCATAAAATTTAATTTTACTGGTTATTAAATTTAATGTTTTATCCATTTTAGAAAGACAGATCAAATTTAAAGTGTTCATTTTTTCTTTTCTTCACTTTTGAAATTGTGTAATTTGTGCACGGAACAAATTTAAAAGTTTTTTTCTTGGAAAATAGGTTTCTTTGTTTTTAAGTGACGGCAAGTATTTTATTTTATTAGTTTTTTTTAAACAAAATAATTGAATAAGGCGTTCACAAACAAAACATTGATCATAGTGCATAGCTACTTTTCAATGATTATTTTGACATGGCATTTTCAATCATGAGAGAACAGTGTTTTTAAGTGAACAAATCTCTAATTTTAGGTTGATGTTTTGTTAACATTAAGGATATATAAAATAAGTTGGATATATAAAGCACCATATTGTTTGAAAACACAAAGAAATTGGAAGTAGCAGCTCAGCAGGAAATTCATTTTTCAAATGGGGGGGGGGGGGGGTCAAACACAAAAAGTTGGTCTAAATTTCTGACAGATGCCCAATTTCTGACGGATCCGACTAAAGCCTTTAAAATGACGGTTTTTCCGACAAGCATGGAAACTCTGGGGGTGCAATTGCCTCCCACACCCCCAAAATTTTTGCCTCTGGAAAATAGTTCTTTTTGTTTTTAAATCTACTTACAGTATTAATATATTTTATTGTTTTTTCTATCTACAGACTTTCTTCCTGCGACTATATTGTTACCCCCAAAAAGATTAGAATCATTACTTGGCCATGCCATTGAATTACAAAAATCAAATTGTATTTATCACAACACAACAATGGATGCAGATTTTAAAACTTTTTCTTTGCTTAGCAATCATCAATGTGAAAGGTAAATGCTTTATTTTTTACATAAGTGCTCTTTTGTAATTTGCATAACTATATACAATACAGGTATTTCATAGGTTAAAAGTTTTTTCTGCTACAATCGGATCATGATGATAATAAATGCTTTTGCCATCCTTTTCCGTCCTGGTTTGACTGAACATGTACTTAATAACTCACTTGGTCAACTTGTTAATTAGGACGAAAACAGCTGTTGCCAAAGAAGACAGTGCTATAGCAGGCAAAACATTGCAGAGTTTCTGGACAGGATTAGGGATTAGGCCATATTATTCTTCGTGATTCTCATTTTTATCTCGTGATTCTCACGTATTCTCATTTTTCCGTAAATGCTCAGTGTTAAAGAAATCAGTCAACACAACTTTACGTTGTTTGATTCATTGGATAATAATAGTTCTAATATTTGTCGTAAAATTATGTATTTCTTAATTTTGTTTATGTTATAATAATTATGGCAATATAGAATCTCAAATAAAATGTTTTTGGTTCGTAGGAAAGTGAAAAGAAACGTTGGACACCTTTTTTGTTGTTTAGTTTCTTTCTTTTCGTTTTGTACGTCAGATTTTTGTATTTCAAAGACGAAGATTTTTGTTTTTGGACGATTTTGTGAATTCCACACACGACAGATTTTCGTCTTTCAAAGCCGCCTTAGAGAATATACCTTTTTGGAAATATAACCTAGAGGCTATTGCTGTATTTCCATTTGGAATGGTTATTTTTGTCTCTCAAGGGACCCAGAAGACATTGAAGACTGAACGTTTTTTGTGCTTGTGGGAATTTCATCAATGTTGAAAATGAGGCTAGTCCTGTCACACAATAGAACGGCTTTTATTTCCGAAAGGATCTATTGGTGAGAAGTTGTTGTCCTGGAATTATTATATGACTAAAAAGTATTCACTCATTGGCTGCTCAGAATTCTGAAATCCGTCTTTCAAAAATTTTTGTTTTTGGAATCCGCACATGGCAGATGTTTCTTTTCGTCTTCGAAATCAAATTTGTTAAATTTTGATAGGCAAAGACTTGCACTTTTAGTTTTATGTGTGTAGACTTTGAGAGTTCCATTTCTCAGAAAAGTTATTTTCACATGTTAATTCTTATTGTGTTTTTCTTACAGCAAATATTTTCCATGTGAAACGTTACAAATTTTATCAGAGCACTGTGACGAGGTATACTCACAATGATTTATTGATTTATTTTTGGTGATTTTAAGAACTTATATTAACGTAATTTCTTTGTATCTACGGAAGTTTACTGTTTTCAGTTTCATTAATTTTAAATTCTACTACATACAGAAAAATATAGATAACATATATAAACACGCTTCTTTCTTTGTTCTTTCATTCTGACCACTGTCAATTGAGTTTTCCTTAATAACTGTAAGTAGTAAATAGGCCGACCGCTAGGTCGGAGCCAATCAGAAGGCTCCTTTTTCATTTGCCGCTACCCATAACGGGTAGGGGAGGGCGCTGCGGGGGAGGGCGCCACTGCTTTCCCTGGTTTGATAACCACTTACCCCAGTTGAGCTTGTACTCATTCACCGACCTCGAAAGGATGGACAGCTGAGTTGGCTGTAAGGTGAGCTAGTCCAGTCAAACACTCAGAAGGTTGCCCATCCGGGTGTTGACCCAACTCAGCCATGCTTAACTTCGGTGATCTGACGGGAACCATGTTAATTCACTTAATAGCTGTACCATCGTAATTATAGTTCTGATGTACAACAAAGTAGTTTTGGCCAGCACAAAATGTTTATTAGACACTGCAGATGAGTGTGCCTATAGAAATACAGATAAATAAATTTAAATATTACAAGAATGAATATGAAATTTAACAAATTTTAAAGAATGTCAACAATTTCATTATATACATGTAGAACTATATAAGTTAACAATTTCAATAACAACTTCACTATATATAGAGAGCTGCCTTACGATTGCAAAAGCATGAAACTTAAGTAACAGCTCAACTTGTTGTCTTTATTTAATATTTTTATAAATATATATATATATAGTATATAGGAGAATTACTTAAAGAGGAGCTCTCATTTTTAGACTAACGAGAAGATATTATTTATAATCGTCAGTGATATTTATTCTTAAGGTGATGTTTATACGATTTTCACACGATGGCAGGAGACTAGCAAGTGGATCTAAAGATGAAACTGTTATTATTTGGAACGTTGGAGAAGTAAGGGTTAAATTTTACAAAATATATCATTGAGTATTTTTGAATTTGGTTCACCTATGAATATCCTTACAATTGAGATATTGTTGAATCGCGTCACAGAATTCATAATGCATTTTCACCAACACTGCAAAACCACCGGTTACATCATATATATATATTTAGAAAATTAGACTAAATTATCAGCTGTTGAATGAAAAACTAGTAAGCGTATGTTTCAATGTTTTATAATGTGTATACTGAAAATAGTTAATTGTAAAACGGCATTATTTAACACAATTAGTTGGTGTATATGTATTCTTTATGGTTTATGTACACAGAAGCACGTGTTTTATATCAAACATGTAAATACGATTTTCTCCAGTCAATCAGCTCAAATTTTTCTATTTACTATTTTTCAGGATTCAAAATTAGTGAAATTTCGTACATTAGAACGGCATAATCACGGGGTATCATATTTGGCATGGAGTCCTGATGATAGTCACTTAATTGTGTGTGGAACCGATGATTGCTCGGAATTATGGATATGGCATGTTGAGGTGAGTTCACTCGGTTGTATTTGTTTCTTTAAACCGTTATTGAACTTGAGTTTAATTTTGCTCCATTTAAATGAGAATCCATATCGCGGGAATCAACGAGGGCTGCAAAAAGTGCATGGCGGGGGGTGGTCGGAGGAATTTCCTTTCTTTGGAGTTTCAGTGGAGGCCCTTTTCCAAGTCATGCATGGTATTTTTGAAACATCAAAATTAAACAATTCAGTACTGAAGTACATTTAGTACATTTTTGTACTGAAGATAAAACCTTCGCGCAATGATTCATTAGAAATCACTCATTGATCTACAAGTGTCAGTGGGTTTTATTTCAGAAACTGTCTTGGCTGTGTGTTTTAAATCAAAACATACAAAAACTGTCTTCTGGTAGGTACTGTTTTTGGCGTTTAATTAATTTCCGGATTTGCTTTCATTGTTTCCATGGTTGGAGATACACAAAATTGTTTTTGCAGCCCTGTGTATAAATCTATTATATATTATAAGAATTAAAGTGATATGGATTTCTTGTGAGGAAGACACAAAGAGAAATAGTTCAATATATACATATATATATATATATACTGGAATATTTTCGGTGATATTAGATATTACACCATCTTCAGCCATATCAATATACATGTTCCTGAATGCACAGCTACAGCTTTATTGTTAATTACTACCTACTCAGGAACCACAAAAACGGTGAGGCTGGTGCATTTTTGCTAAAATCACTTTTTCCTTATCTGACATTGTTCTCTGGCTGCCTTTCATTTATGCTCACTCTTTTTATCCTCACCACTTTCAGACTGCCCCGCCGTGCTTCCCTGCTATTCCTAAATTCATCTTTTGTGTTGATCTTCGGTGGTAGTTCGTACTGCGTTTCTAAAAACTGAACACTTATGTTGCTGTCAAATTCTTCACGCACCCGCAATCCCTTAGATGTTTGCCAGCAGGTTAGAAAGCTCTCAGATGTTGTTTGGAGTTTAAATTGATATAGTTTTTGTATTGATCAGATTACTTATTAAAAATGAAGAAAAATGCAATTACAAAAAACCATGAACCAAGTGAATTTAAAAAATACATATTTATGTAGACAGGGGAGCTGAAATGTCGAATGAGTCATGCACCAGAAGATAGTCTCACGTGTTGCGGATGGTATCCAGATGGAAAGAAATTTGTGACAGGTGGCATGAGAGGACAACTTTACCAATGTGTAAGTTTAATTTAGTTTTTATTCAGTTTTTAAATTGCAGAAGTTGGGGATTATTTAGTGATGGGGAGTTTATATATATTTATTCATAATGGAGGAGAAATCATCATTTTTCATTTGATTATTTAATTAAGTATTTCACAGAGTAGTTGAAACATGGCAAAACGTTATTTTGAAGTCATTATTGGTACAGGAGAACAATTTTATATTTTCAGGATTTAGATGGAAATGTAATAGAGTCGTGGGAAGGAGTAAGGGTGATAGGACTCGCTGTTTTAGAAGATAACGAAACTGTCTTAGCTGCAGATACACATATGAGAGTAAGATCGTATAATTTCGAAGACAATAGAGATGCTGGATTGTGAGCATTAATTATTTATTTTAAATTATATATTTCATCATTCAACTTTTCAACTCACATTTCAACTCAAACTGAGGATTCATCTCAACCTCTTGCCAAGGGCTATTATTCGGTTTCGTTGGCTTACGAGAAACGATAAGCATGGAAATCAACATTCGATTGAATCTCGAGAGATTCCAAATTCGAATATGAAAAACGATTCGCCCATGTAGAAATCGGAAAATGAATTCTTTTGATGTGGCATAAATTTATGAGCTCGCATAAATTTACGCAAAATTTGCATGTATTTCTTCTTCTGAATGAAATAGCCCTGGGTACGAGGTTGGATTTATCTTCAATTATATATTTATATGGGTTGTTTTTTGACAAACATAACAACTTGCTTGAATTATATTATGCGATGCGTTTTTTTCTTTTGTGTAACGTTTTTGCTTTGTTCTTGATCAGCGAAGCAAGCGAATCAACAACACTGCAATGCAATTCGATTGTGCTGCTTTGCGCCGCCAAAACCACTGCCGTTGAGAGTTGAAATAACCACACTCCATTTTCACTCGTTTTTAAAGAAATCTCTATCCACGCTAGTAATGTGCATAAAATCAACAAGGAAGCACTTCAGCCAATCACAAGATTATTGCAATCTGTTCTAGCGACATTATTGGAAAAGTGGCTGACACGCATCATGTTTTGTTTCGCGAAACAATTTGTCCTTTTTAATCATACTCTGTGTTGAGCTTAAAAGCAAAACAAAGTTGCAACACAGAAACAAAAATTTGGTCCAAAAAAGGAACCCTTAATAAATACGATTTAAAATTTTTGAATTACTGTACAGAATACGGCAGATATTTGTTTTGTACAGGGGGTATACCAACTTGAAATGAATTATATTTCAGTTGCAAAAACAATGCCTTTCGATTTTTTTTTTAGAATTCAAGAAAGTCATTCAATAATGTCATTTAATGTATCAAATAACAACAGATATATGATATTAAATATAGCATTACAAGTGAGTACTTTTTAAATGTATGCAAAACTGAGGATTTGTGAGAAGACTTTGTCATAATGTCAATAAATTGTGTTATTTTTATTCAAAACATATTTGGATTGTGTACGTTTCCTGTTTGTATGCACGATTATAATTTATTTTCGTAAATTGACCTGTTTTTTTGTACAGTTTATAAAATTTTCTAATTTAAATTAAACATTTAGCTAAATTTGAGGTCAATAATCTTTAAGTTCAGGCAGTAACTTTTAATACTTCTAACTGTAGTTATGTTTTCAAATCATTATTAACGTAAATGTTTTGCAACAATGTTTATTGATTGATTCACATTGATCGATTTAATAATTGAAGTTTGAGAATTTTTAAACTAAAATATAATACTTTACTCTTCACTTCTGCAGGGCGTAAATCTTTGGGATATTAAAGATAAAACACTAGTTCGCAAATTCAGAGGAGTTACTCAAGGATTTTATATGATTCATTCTTGTTTTGGTGGTGTAAATGAAGATTTCATTGCTAGCGGTAGTGAAGGTATTTAAGCAATACAATTCTGCATCTTAATTTGTTACAATTATATGTTACAAAGAGCCACAGAAAGATTACAGTGTATGAAATGACTAAGCAACGAAATATCAAGGATTTAGTCTCTATAGGCCCAGAATTAGTGTAATTCTCATTTTTCTTTATGGAAACAATTCGATACAAAGAATGGTTCTGTACATTGTTATCATGTAACTGCTACGAACCCAATTTGTTCTGCTTTTTATCTGATCTGAGAAGCCGATTCTTGCCATTCAAATATCAATAATATTTTCTTACTGTGTAGATAATCATGTATATATCTGGCATCAAAAATTAGAAGGAAAACCCATAGCTACATTAAAAGGACACTCAAGAACTGTGAATTGTGTTCATTGGAATCCAAAAATTCCAAGTATGTTAGCCTCTGCAAGTGACGATGGAACTGTCAGAATTTGGGGACCAAAAGAAAAAATTGAAGACAGAGGTATGTTGAGTTGTTTTTATTAAATCAGATATACCGGTGAAGTATAGAAAGCTCATTAAAATTAATTAAAAGCATGGTGTGTGCCTGAGAGGCTTGCTATATTTGATTAAAATCTGTCAAAATTTATTATAATACATTTGATTAAAAGCTCTATGACTTAGCTACACACGATCTTATTAAAATCCTCATTTGCAAGATTTGTTTCTTCTTGAAATGAGCTTGAACTTCTTTGACCAAGCCTTGACCCAGCCTGGTCAACTTTTCAGCCTTTCAGTAATTGTGAGTGCACATTAGAGGTGTGTGATTCCCATCCAAATCTGGATCCGAATCCGATCTCAAATGACTTAACTGAAGCTACCTTGACACTTGATATAATTCGATATTTTCAATACAAATGATATATATATATCAAAGGGGTAAAATTACATAAAAAGGAACTGTTGATAAATAATGTTGATCATTTACGTAAATATATTTAAATTAAATTATTTTTA
The DNA here is from genome assembly GCA_036873815.1 of Phacellophora camtschatica. NCBI lineage: Eukaryota > Metazoa > Cnidaria > Scyphozoa > Semaeostomeae > Ulmaridae > Phacellophora > Phacellophora camtschatica. Next base: position 10,151 of record JAYJMH010023237.1, read on the forward strand.
TGTTTATGCAGCTCATGTTTTCGTATCACACTATTGGATTCTTTCGAATCGGATATGATTTAAAAAAATTAATGATCGGATTGAAATTCAATTTTAGCGTTTCGGATCGGATTAAACGTTGAGCCAACCTTCTGACCAGTGAGTATCAATCCGATCCGATGCACACATCCAGTTCACATGCAATCTCATTTTAGAAATAGCTATTTTATTTTTCTCTTTCCGCCTTCTACACAGCTCTTTTTCCATATATTGTTCATCACTTTTTTATGTGTTTACTCAAAGATATAGCCCAACTGTAGAGAAATTCACATGTTGAAAAATACTGAAACCAATCTCACACCTCTCTTCCCTTTTATGCTTGCTTGTCATGATCATAATAATCTGAAAAAATTTTTATTGCAGATATTCTTTGAGTTTGTCATCACAATAGAAATTTTATAAAACAAGAAATTATCTAGAAGAGGGGAAATTAATTTGAGGTCAGTATTTTTCTTATTGGGGAGGTTTAGATCCAGAACGAGTACGAAATTGGAAAATGTAATTAAAAAGGAGATTTAGCAAAGGAAAAAAAGCTTTATTTGTAAACCTTGCATCCTATTTTTGCAATGTCAAAGGTTCTTGGTAGATTAGGCCTTTTCGCTGTCGCTATTATTAAGGCAATTTCAACTTCTTCCCTGAGGCTTTTTTTTCCAAAATACAACGAAAAATAGTCAATTTCACGTTGTAGATATAACGTTATGAGATAACAGATATATCATAAGCACAACGTTATGATGCTCTATGGGAACAACATTTTTCCTTACAAGTTTATTAACAAGTTTATTCTTTAAATTTTAAATTCAATTTTTTCCATGTCGTACTCGCACCTGTTCCGGATCTAAATCTCCCTATTATCAACAAGAGCACAACATTCTTTACTATTTACTCTTTACTAAAATTGACAATCTTCATTATGCTCTGTAAAGAAATTTTGTAAAAATGAAGAAAAACGAAAAAATGCGAGACTGTTTTTTGCTTGAACATACATTTGAAATAAATCCAACTATTGTTTAATTTCTTTGAGAACAATGATGAAACCAGTCTGACATGAGTAGATGGATAATATCAATCCCATACTTACATAAAATTTTGCTTGTATAGAGAGGTTGTATTCATGCAAGATCAACGAAATTTGACAATTGATTGGGGTTCTCAAGACTTCATTTTCAGATTTTACACATTTCGAACCTTCAATACAGTCAAACCCTGTTATAATTGGTTCCACATAAATCTTGGGGGCAAGGCGGGGGTGGCATTATATCGAAGTAGTTACATTATCACATCAAGATCTTGAGAGATGAAAAGAGCATCATATATTGGAAACATGTGTTCACTCACATTTCTCTTGCATTTTCTATGATTAGCTGCTTTGGAGATACAGTGCTTATTCCTTTGAAAGGGAATATCGTTTTTTGTTCTGGAAAATGAATGTTGGATGACGGAAAGCGATAGAATGGGTTTTATAACGTGGGTGATATGATAGGGTTTGACTGACTTTTTTTGTGTGAAATGGGAAATCTTTTTTGACCAACAAGCAACAGACCCTTGTCATTTTCGTTTTTCTTATGTTTCAATAAGACCAAAATTTTTTATCATTCTTGTCATATGGACTTTTAGCACCTTTTCAGTTACTATGAGTTTCAGTTGTGTTTTGTGAAAATTAAATTATTTAGCCAGGAGTTAGTACTAAAGATAGCGACCCAGAAAAATTTCACACTTGGAAAATCACCCAACATTCAATTTTGTTACCAATCTCAAAAATATATTTTTCAGCAACCATCAGAAAGACTTTAGAAACTATTTCTATTTTTGTCACGTGACAAAATGAGACGTAATTGCAAGTTATAAAACCTACTTTTTGAGCTATTCTTTTCAGTAACTTCGGAATTCTACCTAAAAAGCATTGCTGTCATGATTTATAAGAGCATACCATTATTTCGCATAAACAAAATCGAATTTCTGGGATTTTTTGAACTTGCGAAATTTTTTTTGAGTCACTTGGTAGACTGGTAGTTCAGTTAGTTCTTAGTGTTCACCTGAGAATCTAATTCTCTATCATAAACGTTATTATGTTTATCCCCAACCTTCAGACTACATACTGATGGCACAATTTGAGGTAGTTACCCTCCCTAAATTTGTCAAATTTCTCTATTTTCCTATTATTTTGTCCTAAAAAGTAATATTTTGCCCCTACCCTGCCCAGCTTCCGGTGTCACATGTCTCTGTTCTATGCTCATTTTTTGCAGATCAAATTAATTTATCTTTGTCGTCAAAACCCCCTGCAAAATTAATTAAAATCTCTTCACTAGTTCAATGAATATGCAAATCAATTATTCGAAATTTGGATTTATTAACAGAGTCAATAGAAAGGGTCCTCCTTTCTATTGACTCTGTTTAAAAGAGGCATTCATGTGTTCCAAGTAAAACGCTGTAAAGCAAATGATTCTGTCAATAAACAAACATTTTAATTGATGTGCCAACTGAAAATGTAAAAAACAACATAATATATTTCTGAAATCAATCAATTTCCGTTTTCAATATTGCTTAATTCCCTTCTTCGGTAGATCTTTTTGGGAGAGAGCAGGAATGTAGTGCTACTACCATAACCAGGGGGGCGCCAATATAAAAATAAACCAAAACAATAAGTAGGCACCAAAAATCAGTCATTCTTCGGCACTAACAAGGGGGGCTGAGCCCCCTGAGCCCCCCTAGCACTACAACCCTGGGAGAGAGTGGTAGGATATGCCTGAAATAATCTTTTTTGTACATAACTTTGTATATTTGACGTGTATATCTATTTTACGATCTTTTTGTCTAATTACTGGTAATTTTATCTACTTCAAATTGAGGCTGTAATTTATTAATGGTGAATTTTGACTTTAGAATCATTATATTTATTGCAGCAGTTATCACGTATATATATGACTTAGTAGTTTTGTTTAAAATTGGTTATACAAGTGTTCGTTTGAAAAATGTTTTCTTGTTGGAATTCTCACAACTTCTTGTCTCCTAGCCTGCGTGCAGACTTTTTACTGTGGAGGAAGAGAGGGGAGAGAAGTCAGCGACGGCGATTATTGAGTTCTGAAAGAAAATTGTCTCCTGCGTAGAACGTAGAAATTTCTCTCCCCTCTCCTCTTCTGCAGTAAAAAGTAAAGTCTGCAAGCAGGCTACATGTCTCCGTGCCCACAAAGAAAAAATATGCCAATGATTGACTGGTGTGCTTTTTTGCGGCCATAATTTGTCTTGCAATGATTTGGGTTGTTTCGTGGGTACAAACACCTCCTAACAATGGACACCTTCAAACAACGGACACCTCAAAACAACGGACACCTCAAAACAACGGACACCTCCAAACAACGGACACCTCAAAACAACGGACACCTCAAAACAACGGACACCTCCAAACAACGGACAAATAATTGTGTCACAAAATGTTACTGGGTCATATCTTTGTAGAAGAATGATACCTCCAGACCACAGACATCTTGCAGCAAACAACAGCATCACTAGTCTCACATTTTCATAAACAACATTAACACTAGTCTCACATGTGTCTGTTGTATGAAGGTTTCCGCTGTATATTAATTTTATGAAAATAAATCACAAGGACTAGATTACCCAAAAAACGAAAATTCAATGAAAATGGTAATATTTTTGTGCTGCTCCTATCGTTTAGGCAAAATAATAGCATCTATATTGTTGAATTTTACAGTTTTTTGCATTTTTTCTGTTGTTTTATTTTTATTATCTAATTTGTTGCAAGCATCTTTGAATCTAAAAAAAAACTAAATTCCTGTTTCAGGCTAAATTTTAGCAATCGAGTTTTTTCTTGTTTGAATCTGCCAGGACTGTGAAATTCCTCCTTTGTTTAAAAAATGGTTTATATACTGTTAAACTTTGTGTGCAAGACTGTTCACAGGCTATGGTTGGCACAAATCTTGCTTTTTTTCTTGACAGTCATTTATTTGCATTTAGTAGTAAATGCACTATTTTTATGCACTTCTTCCAAGATTGCACAGGTTCACATCCTCAATGTTTAATGTTAATTTCTTCTCAAATTGGTTCTTTCTTTATTAAATTTGATGATAACACTTCAAGATGACTGAATTTTTCGAGTAGTTCCCTATCAAAAGAAAATTGTACTGTAATTATTATCAACATGGTGAACAACAGATATTCAGTATATACTGAGCAATTATAACTTCCAAACAGTCTTTAAAAATGTGGTAATGTATTTCTGCAAAATAAATTATTTAATTTTGGTTGCCCACAACTAAAAAAGAAACCTCCCATATTGCTAAAATTAACAATTAGGTAACACTATTATTGAGATTCATCAAAGAGAACAAAACCTTCAATAAGTCATGGATTTATATTTTATAATTCTAAAATAAAATGACTTACTGTTTGGATTTAAGCTGCTCTTTCAAAAATTCTAATTCTTTTTGCTGGTCATTGACACTCATTTCAAGACCAGGTAGTTTGTTTACCATTTCTCTGCATGACTGTAATCTTGAACGAAAATTTGCCACCTGTGATTTTAAAGTAAAAGTTAACATTTTCAATTGAAAGCACTTAAATATCAGAGTCATTTAAGATAAATTTGTGGTAAATCTATTGTTAGAAATCACACATCAAATTTGAGTCAAACTCAACAAAGATTTGAGTCAATCTTCTCAGTTTAACATTTGAAACCAAGACAAATTTTGGTTGCATTGTGCTTGTTACACTTACTTAACTCAATACCACCAATTCAAGCACAATATTTAAAGACATTCATTTCAGAACTTGATGATATAATTTGAAGAGGTTTACTTGTGTTACATAACTCTACTACAAAATTTTTCAATTATTTTTTTGGCTTAAAATATTTTGGTAGCTTTATTTGTGTTTTATATTAATTTTTGGATGGATGTGACTCACATGCTAATAATAATCAGGTATGTATGGTACAACAAATTAAACTTTAAAAACTATGGTAATTTGGTAAAAATCTGGTTCTCTCTGAACTGTGTCTGGTTATTGATTTTTGCTATGTTTATCCTGCTTTAAGTTTTTAAGTAATCCAAGAGAGAGAAAGCGTTGTGTTGAAAAATTAGACAAATATACCCTTCTGTTGATCTCTTGTTGTTGGTCTCCTCCGCAGTTTGGTATAATCTCCACCAACTCCAAAACTATCGGCATGAGGTTCAACTCATGGGTGAGAGACATAACCTTTTCTTATTATGTAGTTCTATCAATATTTTATCAATAAAACATAAGCGCGTTGTAATCTCAACTACTATTTCGTTTGTAGTAACCTTTTCAACTAAATTAAAGTAGGCCTAGGCTCGCAACACCGCAGCTGCTGTCTCCGCCATTACAAAATATTTACAGTTTTGAGGTAGTTGATTGTCATATTTCAGAAGCTTCTAGGATGCTTTGTTTGATGGCAGGTTAAAAGGAATGGAAGTTCTTACATCGGATGACATAAAGTTGACCGCGAAGCATGATGGGAATTACCACATGGCCTTCACAAAATTTTGATTCACTTTAATTCTTTTTTGCGAATATCACCAAGAGGAAGGCTCACCGCTGCTTCGTCACAAAAATACGAGATAAACGACAAAAGCAAGTCGGCCTTTTAAAATGGTATGGGCAGCTTTTTTTAGCTGAATTGAATCTAAAAGTTTCATTTTCATGTACAACTAATTTCTCATAAAGCGAGAGTGTGAGAAAATGAAAACCAACTCAAATCGATGAAAAAGTTTGGCTCTCACCAGTTTTGCACATCACTCCAATTTTATTTGTGGAATTCAAAACTCACATGTTTAATATTCTTAAAACAAAAAAAATGTATATATTGATACATTTTTTTTTTACATACATTGATCTACTTTTCTAGCAAAAACGAGGACTCAAAAATTATTCCAATGGTAGTTGGGGGGGGGGGGGCAATCTATTGTTTTGATGAAAAAAGAGACAATAGCCTTTAGTATAAAACAAAAGAATGGGTTGGGGGAATTTGCCCCCCCCCCCCTAGTTATTATGTTTAAGAAGGCCCCTGATTGTAATGATATTTATCTAACATCGTAAGGTTTTAAGAGGACACCAACAGTGTGTCTTTATCAGATTGTTGTCGTGTTGCTACATTTTTTTTATATAAGAACAGTTTATAAGAACGTAGAGGCTTGGATTGTCAAAAAAATAAGAACATGCTCAGCCTCAGATCCACATTTCCTGAACACAGCTAAAACATTGCAGAACAGGCATAAATTTGTTTGTAAATGTAAATTATAAAAGATTTACCAAAAAATGTAAATAAAGGCAGAGTTTTATTTCTTTGATGTCTTGATACAGGTTGTTAATTTATTTCAATTAGTCTGTCTACAAAGAAAAGCAAGTGCAAGAAGAGGAGGCACCAATTCACAGAATCCGCATTACTCTGACAAGTAGAAATGTCAAAAGCTTGGAAAAAGTTTGTGCAGATTTGATTCGAGGTGCAAAAAGCAATAAATTAGCTGTAAAGGGACCAGTGCGCCTGCCAACAAAGACTCTTCGCATAACTAGTCGAAAGACTCCTTGTGGTGAAGGATCAAAGACTTGGTCCAGATATGAAATGAGGATTCACAAGCGTCTCATTGATTTGAAAAGTCCTTCAGAAATTGTGAAGCAAATTGTATCCTTTACAAAACATTATTTTTATATTATATTTTTGTGTACTGTCTAGGCTTCTTCATATACAAAAGAAATGATTCTGCAGTTAAAGTTTAGTTTGTAGGTGCTAGACAATTAACCCTTGGAAATTGATTGTACAACCAAATGGGCCAAAAATGTTTGATGTTTGCTGGGTGTTTGATGTTCGCTGGGCTGCTCTGAAAATTATGTGTGTTACTATAGACCATAAAAAACACAAAGATATCCCCTAGAAATTAACTTAGATGAAGACTTAATCACTAAACCTTCTACAATAATTCTAAGGCACCAAATTAACGAAAATGAAAATAGTGTTTCTTTAGATTACAAAATTAAATTGAAACATTTATGAAAAGTCCATTCCGTGTTTTCAATGCTACTGCTTGAAGTTGATGGTGAAAAGGCTGAATTATTATATTAGCAGATAGTTGGTTTCTTTTGTTTTTAGTTATTATGTGGCAACTTTTCCAGGGTCTAGATCCAAGCAGCATCTATTTTTTTGTTTTCCTGTTGCCAAAATAAACTTGTTGATATTGTCACTGGTTTTGTTTATCTAATCTATAGAATTGATTTCCCAGTGCTTTGATGTAGTTGATGAATGTTGAATTTAGTTTATTTAGCTCTTCAGCAATTTTTAGAAATGGATAATCTATTCCTAAGCATTTTAAAGTAAAATCATGCTGAAGATTTTATGCAAATATGAAAATGATGGTTTTCAGAATCTTGAGATGCTTTGTTGACTTTGAATCCTACAAAATTCTTAAACTTTAACTAATTTAAAACAAGAGGACACAAACTTAACCTGTTTAAAAATTGCATGACTGGTATAAATTACAAATTTGAAATTAGGGTGTATAGCCTTCCATCCTCTCATTTGATATATTGTTGTTGTTATTATAGTTAAAAATTTTACCATTTTTTTTAACATTTGCTTAGACATCTATCAGCATTGAACCAGGAGTTGAAGTGGAAGTCACCATTGCAGATGCTTAAACAGAGATGACAAATTTAATAACATGATGTATCTTGAGAATTATACTTCAGGTTTAATCTTTGTCTTTTTTCTTTTGTATTACTTCATGGTTTAAGAAAGAGAACATGCATAAAAAGGCCCAATGATTTTACATTATTTTACTAACAAAAAAAACTGGAGTTCACTCAACTGGTAGCACTTGGATACAGCCAGCATTCTCATAGTTTGTTAAATTTCTCGAAAATGATCTGCCACTTCTTTTGGTCTTAATTCTTTTGCATTGATTGAGATTTCGATAAATTAAAACTATTGGATGGGAATATACAGAAGAGCAAATGCAAACAAATGGGTACAAATGAAACTAAATAATAATTATATGGCATTGCTACCGCTTGGATGAATTTTGTTTGGCAATGTGCCATTGTTGTCTTTAAGTTTGTAAAACTGTTTGAAGAGCTGGGCAGAATTGTTAAATTTTTGTACGTTTTTGAAGGAGGACATTGCTAAATGTATACCCTTTTCCTTGTAAGATTATGTGATCACTGCATGATAAATATTGTCATGAATATGCAAAATGAAAATTATATTTTTTTAGCTCTGGTGACCCTAATTACCAAAAATAGAGTGTAAGTAGATGAATCTCATGGTTTTGATACTACTTAGAATTAAGTTATTATGAGAAATGATTACGCCACGTTTTAAAACCCCTGTAGAGATATCATATACCCAAGTTATTAAAAGGTTATTTTTTATTCAAAATTCATAGCTCAAAGTCGGGCTTTTCAAGTCAAAATTGTGTCATTGTTTGTTCGTATTTTGAACATAGAAGCTGCATTTTAAATTGATTTGATCCTTTCTTAACAAAGTCAAGTTTTGGGGATTTTCCAAACACCCCAACTTCATTTTGGGTCACCTCCGGAAATAGTAGTTGTTGATAACGAAAAGAGTAGTTGCAGATAATTTCCTACCATATTGATTGAATCATTTCGTCATCTTCTTTTTGTAATGTTGTTTCTGTTGTTTTTTCATTGCAATTTATAATAATAATAATAAATGTTGGTTAAGGGGCTGGAAGGCCAAGGCCTATAAAACCCTGATTGTCTATGACTACT
>JAYJMH010023248.1:0-18946 GCA_036873815.1 Phacellophora camtschatica
TATTTTAAGGATTCTATTTTGTAATGTCTGAAGTACTTTGATAAATTTGGCAGATGCAGCGCCATAGACTTCAAGGGGGCATAACTTATTTTAGAATAAACAAGTGAGTTGTAGAGAGTTAATAAGCATTCTCTTGGGACAAAATATCTGAGTTTATGGAAAATGGCAGAGTATTTAATTATTTCACTTTTAAATTTTAAAATATTTTTCTCCAATGTTAGCTTTGAATCCAATAAGACACCAAGGAATTTTAGATTTTGAACTTCGTTTAGTTTTTCTCCAATAAAGATGTCAAATTTATTTTTGGGAGTTTTGTTTTTTGTTGGAAAAAAGATGCAATAATTATTTTTTTGGGTATTTACCAGCAATTTGTTTGATCTTAGCCAGTCATTAACATTGTCCAGCTCAATGTTTACTTTAGACATTAATTCGTTATCGCATTTGCCAAAACAAAATACATTTGTGTTGTTGGCAATAAGCCTTGGGTTGGCTTCAGTAACATTTGACATGTCATTAACAAAAAGAATAAAAAGTATTGGTCCTAGAACCAAACCTTGTGGAGCCCCTGTGTTTATGTTACAATAATTAGATTTTTTCCATTTACATAAGTGTATTGGCAACGATTTTCGAGGTAACTTTTAATCCAGTCATTGATTTTTTCTCTAAAACCATAATGGTAGAGTTTATGATATAGGATTGAATGGTCAATCGTATCAAACGCTTTTGGAAGATCAAGAAAAATGGCTATACATGTGTTGCCGTTGTCAAGGTTATGGAAAATTGCTTCTAAGAGTTCCAAAAGCGCGTGAATAGTGGAGTGATCTTCACAAAAACCAAATTGCAATTTATATAAAAGTTTGTATTTCTTGATGAATACAAACAATATTTTTGCCACAAGTTTTTCCATTATTTTTTTAAACAAGAAAGCAATGAAATAGGTCGATAGTTTTCTGGATTTTCTCTATCGCCTTTTTTTTAGATGGGAATGACCTTAGCAATTTTCCAAATGTCTGGTATAATACCAGTGCTAAAAGACAAATTACAAATGTATGTCAAAGGTTTTAATAAATATAAACAGGAATGTTTAATGATGGAAGGTTTTATTTTGTTGTGCCCTGCAGATTTCTTCAATTTCATATCTTGTATTTAACATAAAACTTCATTTTCATTTGTTTTATGAAGAAAAAATTTTGCCGACCAAGTGCTGAATTCTACCAGCTATATCAAATACCAAATATAAAGACGTGAATATGAAACTTTTTGTAAACACATTTTTTACATAAATAGCATGATAACATATGAGTAATTTGTGACCTCGATTATTAAAAATGCAAAAGCAGCGGCGATGATATATCCATTTATGTCTAAAAGTTCTTTGCAGCAAAAACAACAAGTTTTGCAATTGACGCATTTTAGGCCTTACAATGAAAGTTTCACGAGTTTCAAGTTGGTCAATTTCGCTCCTTTCAACTTTAAAATTCAACAAGGGAAAAATCTAAGGGTAAACAAAGCAAAATTTCTAGAGTTCTTGTTTTTCTCTAGAACTACAATTTCTAGCAAGAATTGTTCCTGTTCATTTCAATAAGACATAAAAGAGTAAAGGAATCAAAGGTACATTTTTTCTGAAAATCAAGAATTTAAGTTTGCTTTGTTTGTTTTCTGGGGAAATTCTAAAAAGATGTTACCTTTGTTTTCTTGGTTATCTACCGACTTGAAATCAATGACACTTTTCATATAGAAGCCTGAAATGCTTCAATAGCAAAACACATTGTTTTCACTGAAAAAAACTTTGAAATATGGATGATGATATCACAGCTGTTACATTTGCGTTTTTAATAATCAAGGTCACAAATTACTCATATCCACATGTTATCAGGCTATTTAATAGATGTGTTTACGAAAAGTTTTATATTCACGTTATTGCATAATCTTTGCAAAACCTGTGTAAAGGTTTTTTGGGACACCCGGTAGGTCAATTTTTGGTGGTGAATCTTGAATCACAACAAATATCTTTTGGTGGTGCTTTTGTTTTCCATTCTTTTTGTATAGCGTTTTTGTCACAATATTTAAACATTCAAAGATTGATCGAATTGTGGGAAAATCAATATGAATCAAACTAAATCTTCAATTTTCAAATGTTCCAATTTCGCAGCCCATTTTTAACTTACAGTGTACCGTTCTTTGCAAAGTCCTTCTAATTGAGCAGATAATGACAGAATCTCCACTGAAATTTCTTCTAAAGACAAACAGTCTTTCCATAGAGGTTCATGAAGTCTTATATCAACTGAAAAAAATTTGAGAGAACTTCTTAATGGTATACACACAATTTTTATTATAAGCAACCGCTTATGAGCAACCTTGATGTAGAAGGCCTAAACTTTTAAGCAACATAGAGTACTACAGGAAAAAAACCTAAGCAACATTTTAAATTTTAAATTATTTATATCACTGAAAGCAATCGAGGATTGATCAACATGGAAGCTATTTCCATTCATTTGCCGTCAAAACTCGCATATCAACGGAGTGTTACTCATTATTTCATTGCAGGGTTTCCGTTTAACTTTCAATGCAATGTCTCTATATGGTAACAATATCCGCTTTTCACACTTCCATGTTTTGACTAATGTCAACAGTTGCACATCCGTAAAGATCAGGGAGAAATGATTTCAGTCATTTCATGTGCAATCTTGCTGGGGAGTATAGTTAGTTTCACGAAGCTAAGTTGTTTCAATGAAATGGGAGACGGAAAAAAGCAATCTACACTGTTCAAGTTCGGTTTTTCGAAAAAAAATACCTCATCGAGATGATTTTCACGAAGTTGCTGGTCGTCCGTTTGTTAAAGATGAAAGCGTTAGTTTATATCACTGCGAGAAATGCCATAAGCACTTCAAAAGTAAGGCTGGTTTGATAATGCACGTGTCTTGGTGCTCTTCAAAAAAGAAGTTGCTGACAAGCATGGCATCTGCAAGTCATTGGTCACTAGATGGGTTAAAAATGAGCGAAAAATTACTGATGCAGTCGTTGATAGCCACAGAAAATTACTGAAAAAGATACGACCCAGTATAAGGCATAAACAAGTCTATGTAAAACTCCATGAGAAATTTCTGCAAGCCAGATCCAAAGGTGTGCGTGTATCTTTTGCATGGCTTCACGCAAATGCCAAAACAATTCACGCGGAAATTTACCAATCAGATACGTCAGGTGCAATGAATACCTTACCAAGATCAGCGATCGTCAACTTTGTCAGAAAATACCAGATCAAGATTAGAAGAATTCAGCGTAAGAAACGAGCGAGCAAAATTAGCTTTCTACCAAGCATGGTTGGTTGGCACACAACTTTGCGCGAAGGCTTAATCAAGACGGGAGCCGCACAGCAAATGGGGAAGATTCCAACCGAACAGGCGTTTTAACGTTGATCAGGTTCCGATGCCGTTTGCCATTGATTTGCAAATCAACATATGAAAGGTACATTCCTCGCGAGGAACAACGTGATCATCGGACCTGTGTCAGGTAAAGCTGCTTTTTACTTTAACCCTATTCCACGTGGGGGGGGGGCATTATGGCCCCCCAAATTTAAATCAAGATTTATCCACTGTTATACTTACGATGAAATGTTCTTACTCAATGACATTTACTAACATTTAATGGTCTACACGATTCTATAAAATTTATGGCAATTTCTCTCGTCACGTGATCAGTAAATGCCCATATTTAGAAAGAGGTATCAAAAGAAAACTCTTCATTGCCTGTAGTTTTGCTCTTGTTCACTCAATTACACTATAATTGGTATCATCAGATTCCACTTTAGAAGATCTTCCATTTGATATATAATTTGGTTGTTTTTGTTTGTGTTTGTTTATAAATGTTGAAAAAATCGGGGGAAATTACGTTATTTCGAAAGGATATACGTTTATTTATTAGAATTACAATCACAAAGGGGACACTCTTCGATTTTATTGAAAATATAAGGCAAAACTCTATTTCCTATGCGAATGTTAGTGTTTCCTAACTGCCAGGAAAACTGTTGCCTAGCAACCACTGACGTCACTAATTAATACTTGATAATGTAAGTAGATACATTAAAGGATGATAATACCATCTACCAAGTTTCAACAACCTCACTCTATTGGTTTCTGAAATAACTAGGGGGGCCATAATGCCCCCCCCCCCAGGTGAGGAAGAAATGTTTGACCCCACGTGGAATAGGGTTAAGCAACTTTCTGAATGCACACATTAATATTCCTTTATATCAGATACAGCAACGCAAATAACAAACTGTTGTATAATTTCAATTATAACTGTTGTCATTTTTAGCACACCAGGACCTGGGCTTGACAAACGGCAATGCACTTTACAGATCTGTTTCTCACCCGAAGGACCACCAGTCAAAGTTGCCATCATATTCCGCGGAACAGGAAAACGCATAAGTGTGGACGAGAAGGAGGCATACCATAAAGATGTAGATGTGTATTGGCAAGCAAATGCCTGGGCTGACATCAATTTCAGTGTCGATTGGGTAAAGAAAACCCTGAAGCCAGCAGTCATGTATGGAACAGAAACAGGTGCAAATGAGGAATTTGTTCTATTTTTCGACAACCTGAGCGCACAAACCAATGAGCTGTTCCTCAGTGAGGTGAGGAAACAGAATGGCATCGTTTGGTACGGATTGGCTGGAGCTACAGATATCTGGCAGCCTGTGGATTGTGGCTTTGGCCATATGCTGAAATCCTTGGTTCGAACAATTCAGGATGAATGACTACAGAGTGAGAATAACATCGATCTTTGGCTGGGAAATAGTGAAGAAAAGCTTGGAGTAAAGCAGCAACGTATCCTTATAACACATTGGGTTGGTGAGGCATATGAAAATTCAACCCGAAGGTCTACCTGGATACTCAATACCTCCACCATTGCCTGCACCTAGCCCTGAAAATCCCATGGATTTATCCCCACCAGAAGCTTCGGTAAATGATGAGGATCTTGATGACAACAAAGATGAAGACGAAGAGCTTGGGCTTGAAGATAATGTTGATGAAAGCGAAAGTGTAGATGATGTCAAAGACCGCATCTTTGACCTAGAAATCATCAATTGCAAATTACATACCTTTTACGATGAATGGCACATCGACCAAGTTATGTGGTTTAACACCAAGCTTGGTGAATTTAGGGTGTTGTATGAAGATGGAAGTGAGGACTATATTGTGTCAGAAGACATCAATGGTATAGACATGATACTTCTTGACTGATGTTATTTGTAACATTTCTTTATTGTATTTCTAGGTGTTTTTAACGTTATGTTGCATAAAAAGCTATAGCAGAACTCCAAATTTTGCTGTTTTTCTAGCCTCTTTAAAATTCTTAGGACAAAATTATAAGCAACTACTCAGCAACTTTTGCTACTAAAAGGTGGCCAAAAGAGGTCCAAAAATAAGCAACTTGTTGAACTAGGCTCAAGCGAAGTTGCTTATAAAAAAAACTGCGTGTACTCCATCTAAAATGAAAGTTAGATAAGATTTTCCTTTTAAAATTGAAAATAAACCCTGGCGTAAAAGGTAAATGTATAATGTCAGTGCATAAGTTAATTGCATTAACCCGTTCGCCCCGGGAATGACCACATGCCCCATTGACAAACAACGTAAAACGACATATTTTCAGGAGGTAAATGCGGGCAGAACTTTTTATTGATTTCAGATATTTCAACGTAAGTTTATCGTATAGTTTAAGTTTGTTTGCATGTGCTACCCCCTGTAAAATAAAACTTGAATGGGATTTGCCTGTTTACCAGAAACAAATCCGGGTGCGAAAGGGGTTTAAAGTGTTTTCAAAGTTTTTTGTTTGACGTTCAAAACGATATGTTTTTAAACGTGTTCTTTTTCACGAGAGTATTTGAAAAGCTTAGTTTGCACGCAGTATCAACGTGAACGCAAAATAAAATACGGAACAAAATTATCTGTTTTCACGTGAAAATTGATATAAATGTTTTCAGCAAGCTTTATCTTTCAACACCAATATCAATGGGTTTTGGTGTGGAAACCCATGACTTAGACAGTTCTGTCAGATTTTGCAGAGGTTAGTCGCAGAACTCTCCATTCCTTCCTCAGAGCACACGAAGTAAAATCTTTGCTCAAGCTAGGCAGAGGTCAGCTTCATTTCCATTGGATTTTTTTCAGGTTGGTGCCAGATCATAGAGGAGTTAGGACACATCATCTTTGGATGTATGACAAATCTTATTCGTTCTCAGATACACATTTCAAAATGACATCTTGAGAATGAGCTGTTACTTGTCATATATATATAGAGAGATTTTGTGAGCCAATAAACGTCTAAAATTATTATATCAAGGTAGGTGCTGGGGTATGAATGAGACATGCTGCTTTCCACCACAGAGTTTACGAAGAAGGTCGACTAAAAACGAGCATTCCATTCGTGTGAATACAAGTGTCCGTTTGAAGGAAGTGTCTGGTTTATGGAGGTGATTTAAGATACCCTCATAGAAAAAGTACTACAGTTAGTGTCCGTTAATTCTACTGTACGCGATTTTTTATTTATACTCAACTTAAGATTTTTGGTTGTACTAAAGTTGCTTAATTTTTATCCAAAATTTAGAACTCAAAATGCTTGAATGGTTGGTTCAAAGTTCAGTACTGCGCTTAAAATAGTAATTGAAAATGAAACGTCATTTATCGTCGACCCCGTAGTGCCCTTCTACTGAAGTACGAGGGCTTGTTCCAATTACAGTTTATCAAAAATTGCTAACTTGTCTCTTGTAAGTTGCTTACTTGCATCGTATCTTATCGCAGGAGTGGTGTTGCTTAATTTTTAGAAGAAAATCATGTGTTTAATGCTGACCAATCTGTGCGCGTTCTACATTCCTTGCAATGACGCAATTTTTTGGAGAAATTTTATTCAAAACAATAGTTTCATTTATTTAATAATTTCGTGATCAGGATTTCCCCTGAACGTTCTTCTATGTATTTTGTGTTGTTTGTGCGTTCTTTTATTTCAAACTGGACACAGCTGCCTCTAATTTTTTGTGTCCTGTTCACATTTGCATGCACTTAAAATGTTGTTAGACACTCTAGTACAACTTGATCATAATAATTGTTAGATACACTGCAGGGATTATTGTAAGAAAAAATCACAACACCACAATTAATTCCCAAATTTAGAAGAACAACAAATTACAAATTATTACAAAGGATATTACCAACAAATCATAACACAAACTTGGGAGATATTAAAAAACAATAATCCCACTCCAGACCCTCAAAAATAACAAATTTAAAGAGCCAATTATTTAATCTTTTGGTAACTTTCTAAATGGCTTGAACTCTTGTTAGGCCTAAAATTTAGTACCTTCTCGGCTACGTAATACTACTAAGCGTAAACCAAGTACTAATGCTCTGTTGAATTTACATGCTCAAACATTTTCTCCGTTTTCTCAAAAATCGATCAACTATAAAACTCGTCAAATTTTACAAATTCACAAATTTGAATTTACAACACCACAATCTTAATTTACAACTCAACAAAACCCTAAAAAAAACCACGTTAGAATAATGCCTGCTACACTGATAGAGTGCCGTAGAAAGGGAAAGTTTCCTGGGATAGAAACGGGAGTTTTGAACGTTTATCACCCTGCTTTCATTCCAAATAAACAATAAAAAAATCCAATATTTGACAAAAAGTTAGGGGGGAGGCTCCCCAATAGGCTCTACAGCACTGTACTGTCATACTACATAGTGATACGGGCATTCTTGTACTCATAATAACTTTTTTAAGAGATGTGACAGAACACTATTCTTTTTCAAGATTATTAGGGGCACCACGAACCCTCCAGTGTTTAACGGTTTACCTGTGTTTTCTTTCTCGACCAACGTGTTAAATGTCATACCAAATGTCCACCCTCCTTGCAGAGGTTTTCTCATTAACGGAAATGAAACAGAAATGGGGGGGGGGATGGGACTTGCAAGACTTTTTCGCATTCGCACCTGGAAGACTTCACATCGCAAAACATTTCGCATGTGAAAGGAGGCAACCTCTGCAAAGGAGAGTGCCTAATGTCAAAAATACTTTTGATAATGGTTTTTTTCTAAGCAATTCAGTTATGAAAATTTTACTTATATGAATTTTGATTATTTTTATAAAATTTTCTGTTGCCTTTCCAAAATGGAACCTGCTCCCATGATGCTCTTGGATGACGTCACCAAGCATGTGCTGTTTGACATGGCCAGGCCTTCCACCGAGTTTTCAAAAGCTATCGGGGCGTCAGAGCCGATTGAGTGAACAATTTTCGCCATTTTGCCACTAAAAGTTATGCCAAGTGCTTCATCGAAATCTGCCGCTATGTCCGGCCAGTTTCCAAGTCTCGAAGGGCAGGATCCATTGCGGGTTGTCGTTTCGATGATGGAGAAGAAAGTCAGGAATTTGGAGAAGCGGAAGGTGAGTATAGTTAGGCCATCGAGATGCATGCGTGCTTTGCATTGCATGGTTGGGCCTATCGCGTCATCTCCCAAAGCACGTTGCTCGGGGGCTGCGTTGTTTGTTGATACCCAAACAAGATGCTGGTTATGATTCGCTGCTTGTTGTGTTTCGTTGTTTTATCATTCTTTGGAATGATTTAAGACAGCCAACTAGCTAGTGAAAAAATTAAATTGTGTTGATATGAATGATATGATTATGGTTGGTTTTAGGCCTATGTTTCCTTCGCGAAAGTTCGGCGCTTTTGGGAGAGACGGGGATACAGCTAGAGCAACATAATATACACATCCAGAGAGAGATAAGAATTGATAAATAGCCGACCATTTGAATAGATTTCATTAAAATTTAGAAGATTTACAAATTCATCGTTTTTCCAAAACAAAATTTATCTCTTGACGTCCGTCCAACAACGAGATTGGGTGTCTAATAATAATCTTAATTTTTTTTCAAATAGTAATAAAAGAACCATATTAATGTAATATTTTTTTGTGTGCTTAAATTAACAAGTTAAAAAAGTAGGGGCCATCAACAACTGACTTCTCCCTTAAGCTGTGACCCTCACCATTAACAGACTTTTGCAGAATGAGTGAAAATTGTAGCGCAAAGAGGTTAAAGCAAGAAATCCCAGCTTAACAAAAAATTCCATTAAAAAAACAAAAGTCAATTGTCTATGGGCCCTTATGGTGTTGAAAATAAAAAAATTAGAAGTTTCGAAAATGTTTTATGATATATCTACAGTGCCAAACTGTATGTAAAGTTTTTATCATGCGTTCTCTGCGTATTTTGTGAGTTTTTTGTACCAGATTCTTATCATGCATTCCCTGTGCATATTTTGTGAGTTGTTTGTACAGGATTCCCACACATAATAATAATCATAAAAACAAAGGGCACACACATTCTAGATTGGAATATTTTCCCAGCTACAATCTTGTGCGCCAATATGCAAATAACAATTAAAGACTTGTATTGTACTGTATATACTTCATGTAAATGCCACAAAATCTATGCTAATTAAAAGCTTTTGTTTGTGAAAATAAAACAACACAATGTTTCAATGCTGAGATTCAGGAACTAAACAAGTATCTAGACTCTTCTAAGAAAGCATAGGGCTTGGCAATACAGCCAGACTGTATTCATTTTGTGCAAAGATTGCATGCTAAAACTCTCAAAATTGTGGCCTTGAAATTTTAATACAAAATTTTCCTGTATGGGAGGAGATATATATTTTCAAAAATTTGAAGGATTCCATCAGCAACTGTGTGGGGAACCCTTTTGATTTTTGACAAAATCTGTGCATAAAATGCCCTTGATTTTAAAACTCCACAGCCAGAAAATGAAAATATATGTGCAAGCAGGCCTGTACATATGAATCTTAATGGGAGTGTGGCAATTCGCACGCCTTGGCGATTTTAGACTTCATATCATATTACACTTTAACAATCATCGAATACGCTCTCCCATGTCAAGTTCGATTTCTCGTTCTTCTTCAATTGTTATTTCTTCATCCAGTTTGTTTCTTTTCTTGTTCTTTTTCTGTGTGTTGTCGTCCATTTTATTCAATCTTTTAATTTTTTTATAAGAATTGCTGATACGGCCTTCGGTTTTTCAAAGAATATTTTCATTAAAAGTCAAAATTTTAACAAGGAATTAGAGCTCTGAATAGAGCTTTGCGCGTGCGATCAAAAGCACCCCTTGAAAACTTTAGGCATGTGCCAAGGCGTGCACGTGCGATCCCATGCCTCAAACGTACAGGCCTGGTCTTTCATAAAATTAATTCAGAAAAAAAACAAAGGAAATGAAGGGGAAAATGAAAGAAAAAACAAAAAAAGAAGAAAGAGACAACATGCAAGGAGTGAAAATTTCCTAGGCCCGGAGTTACACCAAGCATTTTGTTTTCGCTCAGTGTCCAAACCCATAGCCTAAATCTCCCAGAAAAGGAGTGGAAGTTTCCTAAGCCTGGAGAAGCAAATTAAGAAATACAGTGCAGAATATACAAAGGTATCTGAGTTTCCTGTGCTATGCCAAGCCATCTTTTAAAGTTTAATCCAATCACACTTGGATTAATATATAATAAACTGGCAAATTTTATGTAATATTTTATCAAGTCAAATCAATATGAAAAGATGAATCATCTCATTAAAACTTCTAAAATAAAATACAATTTTTCTTTACTTTTTCTTTAAAACATAACACTTTTGTGATTTTTATGAATGAGCCAGCTGTGAATTTAATGAAATTTAGTTAGTTTTTTAAAATTAATATATATACATGATATATGATATTTTCTTCAAGAGAAAAGGTCGTGATAAAAAAACCCGTGAACAAAAAAAGTCTGTTAGAGATGTCAAGAAAAAAGCAACGAAGAATGTACCAGATTGGGAATTAGGAACAAGAAAGACTCCATCAGCAATCATATCCTCACCAGAGATAACAACCAATGCTCAGCCGTCAGAACCATATCAACCTCCACCCCCAGATGCTTCACCAGCACGTGGTTCAGGCAGACAAAGAGTTCCATCATCAGTTGGAAGGCCAAGCTCTATTCCACCCCCACCACCCATTGATGGCTCTTCGCCAATTAAAAGTCCTGCACCTCCACCTCCACCACAACTCGGTGGGGCTCAGCATCACATTCCCTCACCTCCCCCACCACCGCCTGTTGGAATGTCTCCAGGAAATGTTGCATTTCCACCTCCCCCACCACCAATTCCATCAGGGGTAGGGCCTCCCCCTCCTCCGCCACCACCAGGTGGAGGAAATATTCCACCCCCACCCCCTCCTGTGATTACCGGAGCACCAGCACCCCCTCCTCCTCCACCACCTCTCATTAGTGGTGGAAATTTACCCCCAGCTGCTCTTCCACAACCTATAGGGGCGCCTCCACCCCCTCCTCCAGGTGCTCCTATGCCACCTCCACCTCAAACAGCTGGTGGCTCATCTGGTGGGTCACTGATGGAAGCTCTCATGCAGCAGCAACATCAACTAAAACCGCCCCCGGAGCCTGAACCAGAGGAAGAAGCTGGGAACACTGATTTACTGGCCGCTATTCGGAAAGGTTACTCATTTTTTTCTTCTTGTTTCAAATTTTGCTTTGATTTTATTTCATACTTCTAAAGAAAAACATGTAAAGTAAGAAAAATGTGCATATTAGGTATTTAAAATGGTAATTTATCATAGTTACTGATTGTATATTTTTAATTGTAATTTAGCTGCACTGTTTGGCCCCATGTAAATTAATTTGTCCTACCGGCCACCATGAAAAATAGAGAAAAATAAAACAAGACAGAACGAATTGATTACGGTGAGGAAAATTATCTACCCGTCTACACAATACTGTCATAGTTTTATGAAGGCAAGAATTTATGTGTGGTTATTATAGGTACTCATTTTAGTTATTTTTATTTATTTATTTATATATTAAATTTTATTCTTGTTTGCGTTAAAATGTTGCTTTGTTTATGAAGCGTAACGCGAGCGTAACCCCCCCCCCCCCCCCTCTAGGCCATGCCGGTACGATGTATTAACACGAGGCCGTTTTCAAATCAAGCCGTTCAGCGTTCTGTTTTCATTGTTTTGATCGTTTACCAGTCAATCCGTCATCATTTTTCATGGCGGCATGGTGTAGAACGGAAGCCGATCCGTTACGATTTTATGCCGTTTTCGTTTCATGCTTGTTTCATTTAACCAGGCCTTAGATCAAGAGTTTACCGTTGTTTATTGTAAACGTTTTGTCTTCAAAGGTATGGAACTGAAGAGAGTCCAAGAGCGAAAAATAAACGAAAGAAAGGAAGAGAAACAAGTGATGGATGTGGCGTCAATTTTAGCTCGCAGAATTGCTATAGAGTTGAGCGACAGCGATGACGACGACGATGATGCGGATTATGACGATGAAGGCGATTGGAGTGATGATTATGAATGATTATGAATGATTATGAATGATTATGAATGATTATGAATGATCGGAGAATCATTGTGGTATTTTTCGAATAAGGTTTCTAATTTTAATCACTTTATAGTAGAACAGTATAATTCTGCAAATAGCTATAGACGACGATGATGCGGATTATGACGATGAAGGAGATTGGAGTGATGATTATGAATGATTATGAATGATTATAAATGATCGGAGAATCGTTGTGGTATTTTTCGAATAAGGTTTCTAATTTTAATGACTTTATAGTAGAACAGTATAATTCTGCAAATAGCTAGCATGTTTTGCAATGCAATTATGTTATCATTTCGCGATTGGGGTAAATTTACTCAACATAGTTTTTAATTCTACGGAAAGCTTTCATTATCATCAGTCACCGTTGTGGGAGAAACTTTCTCGATGTAGTCATTCACTTTCGGCCTCAAAAGGTCTTTGGCCCTCATCAGAGTCTGAATTGGGACTTTACGCAGCTATGACTGCAACGCCATTTGAAACGTCATATTAAATCGCCAAAATAAACCCCATTTCTCATTGGCTTGGAAAGCCATTTTCCATATCAACATTTTATATATCAACAAGATGAATCTATTTCAGAATTCGGGATGTCGCAACACCTTTGGTAATGCAAACTAAACGGCCACGACGTCAGTTTCTCATTTAGAAATTAACCATCAAAGACAAGTATACGACGTTCTTGTCGACTCATTTTATCAATTATCCACATTTTTTACATTTTAACTTACGGCCCAAGCTAGTTAAGCTTTGCATTACTTCGGTCGTGTAGTCGTGTTGATTAGTTTTTCTTTGATACCTGTATGTTATCGTATTCTAAATATAAAATTGAATTGTTGCTTAAGTTCCCTAATGTCACGATGAGACTGCAGATCTGTGTCTTCCTTTGGAGCATGTTGGAGAATGTCTTGACAAATCTATAGCAATGTAAACATTTGACATTGATGAGGGATTTGAGCATGTTGGAGAATGTCTTGACAAATCGATAGCAATGTAAACATTTGACATTGATGAGGGATTTGACCGCAAAACGTTTTTCAGAGCAGTTTTTTGTCGTACTGTAATTTTAAAATCTTTTCATCGCTATGATTTTTGCAGAAATGTAATGTAAAAATTATTGCTGAGACTAAATGTTTTCTAGCAGATAAACTTTGAATATACTCACTCCCCAACACGTGATATTTATGAAGGACATGCTTATTTTGTATGCCATAACCCGCAAAAAGCCTCAAACAAATGGACATCGTTAGCAGATAAGACTAAATAGATTCTTATTTTTTATATATGAGGAATGCAAATATGACTCATAGCTCATTGTTAAAGCTGTTTCTTTAAAAAATTGTAAACCATAAAAGTATCAGCCGAACAAAGGCTCTATGTCCTTTGAGAAGATTACTTTCACGACAATTTTGTCATTTGCGAAGCTTATTAGACTTAGCCAGCGGCTAAGATGGCTGAAACACGAAAGCCTGTTATTGGAATATTAACGCAAGAAATATCAAGGAAAGTTATACCAGACAAAATCCAGGGTCTCTCTTATATAGCTTCTTCTTATGTCAAGCATGTTGAATCTGCTGGAGGTAAAGTAGTTCCTGTACCCACTAGTATTAATGACAAGGAGCTAGAATTTCTTTTCAATTCTATAAATGGAGTTCTTTTTCCTGGAGGAGGGGCGAACTTGGAGGATTCTGATTATATTAAGAATGCTAGAATGCTGTTTGACATGGCAAAATGTGCAAATGATAAATCTGACTACTTTCCTATTTGGGGCACATGTCTGGGATTCGAGGCATTACTCCGTTTCTGCGGAGGAACTTCGTTGCTAGGAGATGCTGATGCCGTCGATTTGCCATTGCCTCTTGCAAATGCATCAAGTGACCACAGCAGAATATTTGGAGCCGCAACGACGGAGATGATGCTAGAGTTTTCAACAAAGCCTGTGAAATATCATTTTCATAAGAAATGTATTGAGTATGATACGTTTCTCAAATCACGGGAGTTGAAGGCGTGGTACAATGTTATTGCGTTTGATTATGACCGTCAAAAGAAGGCCTTTTTGTCAGTTATAGAAGGTGATTATTGTTTTCTTATACCATATATAGTGTAGAGCACCGTCGCACTGAATGGAACATCACCCTGAAATGAAACACCTTCTTTTTTACCATCAGTTCGTTCTCTAGACGTTTTGAAAGCAATTAAGCTTATAACATAAAGCTCTTAAAAATTCGAAAAGATTATCGAAAATACAAAAGTGTTTCATTTTAGGGTGAAGTTTTATTCAGGGCGAAGTTCCTCCATGAGGCAGCCTGATATCTGCTCGCAGTACCAGGAAAATAAAATATTTCAGATGACTTGTTGCAGGAAACCTTATGCGACAGTTACGTCGAAATGAAAACTAGGCCTAATTTTTGTGGACAGTAAAATTTTCACAGTCTTATTTTAAGTGTCGCAATTCTTATTCTTATGTTTTTAGGCCGCCAGTACCCCTTCTATGGAGTTCAATGGCATCCAGAAAAAGTGACCCATGAAGATGTTCCAAGTTTGGATATACCCAAGAATGAAAATGCTGTTCAGTTATCTGAACTGGTTGGAAAATTTTTCATTAACGAAGCGTTGAAGAGTAATCATCGATTTTCATCTGAAGTGGACGAAGAAAGATATCTCATTTCAAATTATTCTCATGTATATACTGGAGACTTGAATCGAATTCAATATTCGTATATTCTTTAGCTCGATGGCTCCTGTGCTGAGGTAGACTTGCTCCATGTCCCGGTGGAGGAAACTCCGCAGGGTATTTTTCTCCTTCTTGACATATTTTTATTATTTTTTACTGATTAACGAAACTGCGGAGGAGGAGAAGGTAGAGAAGTGTTAAATCGTTCAAAATATACATCTCTAATATTTTGTCAAAAGGCTCTTTTTTTGTAATTTTCATGTAACAGTAAAGGAACCAAAAAGTGAAACCGCGAAAATACTAACTTTAGGCCATAATTTTACGACTGTATGGCAATTAGGGAGGCCGAAAAAACTGATTTAAGTGTTCTTGAATTTTTTCAAATAAATATCCTCCAGCCCTCCATAACGTTCGCTTCTGTTCTTGTATTAGTTTAAGTGACATGACCATCATATTTGTTGGTCATTTATTCTAATTTATTTAATTTGATTTCTAATTTATCTAATTTATTCTAGAAATTTTGAATACTCAATTTCTCATGATTTCTAAAGCTCATGTTCCAATCACGATATAATGTGATGTTTTGTCATTTCGAACTTTTTAAAAGTCAGTTAAATGTTGAGGCAAGACTCGACTTCTTTGAGCCAATCAAAGACAATAAAAACTTTGAAAAGCGAGGTAGATACCAGGGGTGAAATTCCACCGGAACCCGGGGGATGGGGGTCTTATTCCAGTTAAAAAACAATGGCGGTTTATTAGGATTTTTAAATAAAATCTTTGTTTTCTATTACTCTTAGAACAATATGCCTCTAATCTGCAGCATCTTTTTTCGTCTTTGGGATATTTATATTTGAAACATTTTTGGGGATAATGTTCGTTTTAAAAATAATTTTAAAAGGCATATGGCCGCTGCGCCAGTGTTATCCTAACCTCGTGTATTTGGAAACATGCTATTTACTTTTGAAAGATTTCTGAAATAAATTAACTTTCGTAACTTCTTTTATATTTAATTGCATTATTAATTGAAAATTTAAATAGGCATGGTGCAAAAATTAAATACATTTCTTTTTTTAAATTTAAGTAGTTTATTTTTCTTTGAAAAACTTTAGAAATGTGCTTTATAGTAATAAATGAATAATTCAAGAGTCCAGCCATTCTACTGTATTTCAATTGGAACCCAGGTTCTTCACCAACTGATAATGTCGAAAACATATCTGTTGTATTATCTTAGTAGAAACGATGTGTGCCACTTTTTACAACGTTTTAACGCCGACCTTGCATAGGGCGAATATGGCGATTAGAAGATATAACATTGCTCAAAATGTCCGGCATCCCCAGTGTAAATAGGGTTGTATCTATAGATAAGATATTTTTCTTCCTGCTCCGCAGATCTGAACCGATGCATGTTCTTTCTTGCTTCGTTTACCAGATAATCAGCAAAGTATTGGGTTATTGTTATCGCGTTTTTTGAATGTGCGATGTTTCTTTCAACGTTCCACTCAAATGGATTCTTTTCTGGGTGCCATTGTGTTCCATAAAATGGTAAATTGATTCCTGAAAATAAGAAAATGTAGAAATTCAGTGCAGGCCACTCATGAACAACTGCCCGGCCAAAGCACTAGAGATTTTTCGCTGGATTTTTCACCATACATTTCAACCAGAAGTGTTCAAAGTTTCAAAGTCGAGCAGTGTGTGGCTAAAGTCTCTCTTTTATAAAAAAAAACTTGGCTAAAGTCTCTCTTTTATAAAAAAAAATTAACGAGAAGAAACCAAAGGAAAGGAAAACTCCCAACGGGGGAGAAAGCGAGAAAGCCAATCCTCGCTCGCTTTCTCCTCCGTTGGGGTTTTCATTTCTTTTTAGGTTTTTTCGTTTTGCGTTCTTATAAAAGAAGAAAAACTTTAGTCAAGTCCAAGCAGTGTATAGAAAAGTCAAGAAGGGGTAGCCAAACCAAACGACCGGATTTTTTTGCTGAATTTTTAACTCGACTTTTTGAGTCTCGATTTCGATCTATTGTCTCTCGACTTCGTTTTCTCCAAAACGGGCCAAAATGAAAATAACATTCAGTTGCGAAAAAAATCACGAAGATACTCCTCCGCAGACGTAAAATTAAAAACATTCTCCTCCGCAATAGTAATAACATCATCCTCCGCAAGAGTAAAATGTTTTTACTATAAAAAGTGTCTGCGTTGCTCATGGGCTTGATGCTAATTTGGACGGAGAATGATAATCTTACCTTCCATTGTTGAAATAAACGTTTTTCCTGCAGCATCTTTGTTGTGCGATAGTACCCTATATGAGTTTTTCAGTTTGTTGTTGCTTTCAAACGTTTCAGGTGTAACACAATTACGATGAAAATTGTACGTCAATTGGTCATCTGCCAACATGTGCATAATTTTTCTAGATGCACCCTTCAAAAGCTTACTACTGTAGGCTGCATTTGTAAAGTTTAATGACAAAGTCATGTCGACAGCATTTGAATTAGATACAACAGGTACCCCTGCTGTAATACTTGAAAGTGCTTGAAACCCAAGACATGTACCCCATACTGGAAAGAAATCCCCAGCAGCGTTTGCCTTGACCGCCAAGTTGTATAATAGTTCAGCATTGTCAAAGTATTTTGATTGAAATAAATCTGCTCCTCCCCCAGGGAAAAGTACTCCGTTTATTGACTTGAATATTTCTTCGACTTCTTCCTTTGTCATGGTTGTGAGAATGGGAACAACTCTGCCTCCAGCACTTTCAATATATTTCACATACGAAGCCGCTAAATATGATGTTCCTTTGATGTGTGGGGGAAGCAATTCAGGAGATATCTTTTGTGATAGAATTCCTATTATTGGCCGGTTGTTGACGGTTTCTTCGAAGCTTGAGCTTTCATGTTCTTCTGTGTTTTGAAAACGATGATTTGGTGATGGTAATCCCGACACAATGCTTAAAAATGTGACAGTTATCATAAATTTGAGCAAAAATCCCTCCATCGTTTGTTTCTTCTCGTTTAACTTAACTTCTTGTGTTTGGTATCAGGATTAGTGACACGACCAAAGAACTTTTGAACGTTCTTCTTTACCAAGAAAACCTTTTCATGCAAATCAGCTGTTTTAACTCTTTGTCTGTAATTCCTGAGTTGTGCTTCTTTTCAGATCGTATCTATTCAAAATTTAACCATTCGAAAAGGCAATTCAGTTTACTTGTGTCTTGCTGGTGGATTCTGCTCACTTTTCATGCCTAACTGTCTTGCTTCAAATTGTTTTGTGTAAACTAACCTCAATGCAAAACTGAATCCAATGCTTTATGGTATCATGAGATCATGTGTTTATCATGCTGAACTGTTGTGGTTGTTAACGTGATTTTTCACCACTCACTGACCTCGTGACATACGCGATTTCTTTGTTTTGCTTTCGGCGAAACAAGACAATTCATTCATGGTTCGCTTCCTCTGCTGTTGGCAAATTGCCTCTCTACCATGTGATAGTCCTCCCAGGTGTCACGCCAGCGTTTTCGTGGTCTTCCCCTGTTTCTTTGGCCTTCTATCATGCCTTCCAGGCAGAGTCGTGACAGGCCGACTTCGGATCTTTTGATTTAAGAACTTTGCTCTTGATTGCAGACATGACAGGAACGAGGGTAGTGGTGTTTAGGAGCTCTTTGATTTTCACATGATCTATTAGTCTGCGATTTGTCATAAATCTCATGATGTCGTTTTGAAATGTTTCTTTTTGTTGTTCTAACTTTGCTGTCCAATTCACACATTCAAGCCCATATAGAATGACAGGAAGTATGTATGTCTGGTTGATTTTTGCTTTGATGTGATAGGGAACTCTTGTTGATGTGAGCAGTGTTTTGTTTTTCTCAA
>JAYJMH010023259.1:0-18943 GCA_036873815.1 Phacellophora camtschatica
ATGAAATAAAAGACGTTGTTTGTATATATAGAAAAATAAACAATAGAAAGATTTTTTATCACGTGATGAGAATTTTTTTTTATTTTAATTT
The DNA here is from genome assembly GCA_036873815.1 of Phacellophora camtschatica. Lineage (NCBI taxonomy): Eukaryota > Metazoa > Cnidaria > Scyphozoa > Semaeostomeae > Ulmaridae > Phacellophora > Phacellophora camtschatica. Next base: position 92 of record JAYJMH010023259.1, read on the forward strand.
AATTTTATTTATTTTAAATTTTATTTTAATTTAATTTAATTTAAATTAAAATTTTTGTTTATTTAAAGCAATAAAAAATTGATAGGCAACACTGTGCAAGCAATAACAGGGGGAATTTTGTAAAATAGAAGATTGCGGTTTCAAACATGACAATGGGATTTGCGATTTAAACAAATGGATTTCACGCTCTGAGTGCACTCAATCAAATCAAAATAAACAAAGACAGCTAAAATTTATGATTTCGTTTTTATGATTTCATAGTTGCGTTGAAGGTGTTGAAATTACATTTTTACGGCGACAAATCTCGTTTTTGGAAACCGTAATATTTTGTTTTACGAAATTCCACCTGTTAATAAGATCAGTAATAATTTTTTTATTCAATTATTTTATCAATAATGGTTGGCGTAAATTTAAGTTAAATTCTTTAAATTCTTTCTTTAAATTTTCTATCTTAAATAAATATATATATAAATAGGTCATAATAAAATATAAAAATGATGAAATCAAAGAAGCAGTTTGATTTTATATTTTGTTTCAAACGTTTTCTATGATGTTTTAGATGCTGGACATCTTGGAATTATTTGTGAAACATTGTTCTTATTCATATGTTCGAATGGATGGTTCTACGTCGATTGGTACACGGCAACCAACTGTCGAAAGGTTTAACGAAGTAAGAAACAAAAATATATCTTTTTGGAAATTTCTTGTTGCTATACGTGAATTTTTTATTTCTCATTATCTTGGGATTGTAGTTTAAAGGAAATAAATGTGAAGTATGTTATCACCACAAACCTGAGTCCTGCAAATCAATTTTCTTCTCAATGACTGGTAAACCTATGGTTAGTGGATGAAACATTGATAATGATGCGGTGCAAGAGCCTGGATCATCCAACGCAAACTCGAGACCTGAGGATCACTCTTCTCCACACTTTCCTCTCCACCATTAGAGTCTTCAGTTCTATAGCACTGCTTCTCCTGCGTCACATTGCAGACACAAAGTTTGCATGTTTTCTTCCCCCGCCTCGTGGTGCCCTTCTTTGGCTCCCGTAAGATGAGTTGTCTTGCTGCTAGCTCTGGATGCCTGACACAAATTTCCGGCCAGTTTCATCCTTCTTTCCTGTATTTTGTCTGCCACTCTATGGAGGTATGCGTAGATGTCTATGTTTTTGATGTGGTCCTTCAAACTGACCTTTATCGCTATCCGCTTTCTATTGTTGTACTGTTAATTTCCATGTTCCAGACTCATATGACAGCACTGAAACATTTAAATAGTTTGAGATATAGCACTTGAGATGCAATTTTTGAGATGCAACATTTCATAATTATGACATTTATATAATTTGTTTTGTAGGACAAGAGTATTTTTTTATTTCTGCTGACAACTCGGGTTGGTGGTCTTGGAGTGAATCTGATTGGAGCCGATCGTGTGATAATCTTTGATCCAGATTGGAATCCGAGCACAGATATTCAAGCGAGAGAACGAGCATGGAGGATCGGACAGGATAAACATGTAACCATTTACAGATTACTTACGACTGGTACAATCGAAGAGAAAATCTACCATAGGTTTGTGAGAAATATTTTTGCTTTCATAATCAAGTCTTCTAAAGAATTTCACGAAAAGTCTTTTTACTTATGAAGGTTGTCAAATTATTTCGATGGGCTAAAACATAAACAAAGAGAAATATTTTACACGTAAGGAAATATAAATGACTAGCTATTAATAATTATACTCTAACGAAAGCATGAATTTGGACAATTACGTTTCGTGTAATCAAGAAATATTGTGGCTGTCAATCTTTCTACTTGTTTTGTTTTATTTTTATTCTGGGAAAGTACGCATTTATACGACATTTTACGTTTTGTAAGATGACATTAAAATGTTTTCAAAATACGGTGTGGCCTGTAAAATATTTCTATTTCCTGAATTTCCTGAATTGTTAGTTTTTAATCCTTTAAAAGCATACATAATTTAAAATTTTAATTATATTTATTTTCAGGCAAATATTCAAACAATTTTTGACAAACAGAGTTTTGAAGAACCCTGCTCAAAGACGATTTTTTGAATCAAACAATTTGTATGAATTATTTACGTTGGGAGAGGTAGGCCCGAAACACAACACAGAAACAAGTGCCATTTTTGCTGGCACGGGCTCGGAGATAAAGATTCGTAAAAAAGATTCAAATACGAAGCGATCTTCTTTGTCATCTACAACTGAGAACTTAACGAAAAGCAAGAATTTGAGATTAAAGGAAAGAACTAAGAAAATGGTAAGCAAAGTCGTTGTCAATGCCAACAATGATAGACGTTTTAATGACGAGGGACATGGTGGTTTGGAAAATGAAATGGCAGAAAGCAAAATGGCAGAAAGCAAAATGGCAGAAATGAAGTCTCTTCAAGATAAGAATGACGTGTGGTCGATAGGAGGAGCAGATTTCAAAATTCCTGGTAAGATTTATTTGAATTGAGGGTTTTTATCTTGTTAAAACTTTTGTTATCTTTGAAATCAAAAGCGTCATCAAATTAAATTTTTGATGTTTTAGAACTCATTGTTATCTTTCATAACTTTGCAACATTTTTCAACTTGCTCTCCAAACATTTTTTCAGAAAAGAAATGGCTCAATTTCTGGTGGCTACCTGTAAATGTTTGGCAGGGTTTACCTTTTTACCAGAGGGTAGGCATGGTTTTGTTAATTATGTTGATTTATTCAACATTAACTGGACAAGATTTTTGAACATGAATTTTTATTTTATTAATTTTCTGGGAGTTTTTCGAATACTGAATTTCACAAATGTTGAATTTCATAATTAATTGTCTTGCATGAGCCAATAAAAACTTACAAGAGTAAGGTAGGTTAGTTTTTATAGGTTTCAAATCTTTGATTGGGTGACCACATCTGTTTTCTCCTAACCGAATAAATAATATTAACACCTCGCGGCATTGTTTGGGTGGTACCTCGACCGTTTTAGATGGCTTCCATGAAAATGAATTGCACGCTCCGTTTTTAATTTTTTTGCGAAAATTATTTTTGGTTAATCTTAATGTTTTGGTTTCTAATTTTTTGTATTTTGCGATATAAGAGATTTCCAATGAGCTACTGGGAACCAATGCATTTAGAGTAATACCAAAGCATTTAAAGTAATACCAATGCATTTAGAGTAATACCAATGCATTTAGAGTAATACCAATGCATTAAGAGTAATGCCAGTGCATTTAGAGTAATACCAATGCATTTAGAGTAATACCAATGCATTTAGAGTAATACCAATGCATTTAGAGTAATACCAATGCTTTTAGAGTAATACCAATGCATTTAGAGTAATACCAATGCATTTAGAGTAATACCAATGCATTTAGAGTAATGCCAATGCATTTAGAGTAATGCCAATTCATTTAGAGTAATACCAATGCATTTAGAGTAATACCAACGCATTTAGAGTAATACCAACGCAATTAGAGTAATACCAGTGCATTTAGATTAATTTGGAAAAGTAAAATTGAGAAAAACGTCAAAAATGGAGCGTGCATTTTATTTCATTTAATGCCAATGTAATTCAATTTTCTTCAGACCCTGATGAAACTGAAAACATTTCAAAACAAGAAAAAGAATCAACTGATTCTTCTGAAAAATTTGTCAAGTCAATTAAAGATGACGTCAAAATGAAAGAGTTGACACATGATGAAAGTACTGATCATATTGCAGCTGGAAGAAATGTCGAGAAGCAAACAGCTCTCGATAAACAAAAACGGAATGGAAATATAAAAAAAAGAAGAAGAAGAAGAAGAAAGATAATCAATGCACATGTAGATGGAGAAGAGATTAGCTTTTTAGATAAACAATCAACATTTGGGCAAGAATATGGAGTTGAACATAAAAATACAAATAAATCGAGCATAAAACATGATGAAGAAATTTTATTGGCATTGTTTGAAAATTCAGGTAATTGTTAGTTTTGTGACAGTTTTGTGAGGTGATTTTCCCTCCCGTTTGGCATGTTCCCGCTCGGCGGCTCTTGATTTTTAGGTGGAAATGCTTCACCACCTCCTCTGTTCTGCTGCATTGTTTGTTCCCTGACCTCTTGTATCTGCTCTCCAGACAAAAGTCACAATTGCTGCGTCCTTTGGCTAGGTGTAAGGACTGTAGGAACAGGGATTAAAAATTTTAAAAACAAAATCATAATGAGCAGACCTCTGTATATTGTTGTGGGCGGCCATTTTGCTATCAAGCTGAAGTGATCTGAGAGCGGGAAGGGAACGAGGCGGAAGAAAAACGAAAGGAAATTTGCTATTTTGATGAAATTAACGTGGTTGGTACATGATACATGGGACACGAACATTTTCTATATCCCAACAAAGCTTCCCTTTTGACTACGTTTTTAAACCTTATTTTGTTCAGGGCCAAAATTTAAATCAAAACAACTTTAATCCGTTTTGAAGAACACCTTGTTGCAAAACAAGGAATGGAAAAAAGGTAAAACAACAGTTATGGTCAAGGGGCTCCTTTAATTTCTTTCAAGTTCTTTAAATTTCTAAAATTATTTACATACATTTCCGTCACGCAAAAACTGTTAATGAATTTTTCAACCGAAAAGAACGGATAATGTTTTGTATTTTATGACAAGAGAAGCACCGGAATCTGCAATAGTATTGCTATCTTTTAATTTATCTGTAACATTTGTCGGATTTTGAATCTGGAAAAACTTTTTTTGGAAATTAATGATATTTGATGATTTTTTATTTCTAGGTGTGCATAGTGCATTGAAACACGACAAAATTGAGGAATCAGGCAATCCTGATTATGTTCTCGTCGAGAAAGAGGCACAGCGTGTTGCGAAACAGGCATCAGAAGCATTAAAAAAGTCTCGGGCATTATGTCGTAATGCACCAGTTGGAGTACCAACATGGACTGGCACAAATGGGTCAGCGGGTATTTGCAATCAAAACAAAAAACGGCGGTTTGGTGCAAAGAGAAAGTCTCACACTGAGCCCTGTGCCATATCTACACAAGAAAAAAAGAAAGTTTTTGATGGATCAGATATTCTTGATATGAAAGGAGATTCAAATGACAATTCATCGGCTAATTTGCTTAAAAAGATGCGGGCACGAAATGCCGTGGCGGGTAAAGAAGACATTTCTACTGATCTGGATGTTAACCTTTACAGTATACATGGGAATTATAACTCAAAGGAGGTAGAACTTATCAAGGAGATTCGTCACTTTGTGGCATTGCGCGCTGCAAAAACTGGACAGGCAACAACCCAAGAAATCTTGACTGAATTTAAGAGGAAAGTTGAAGATGGAAGAAATGCACTTTTTAAGGAATTGCTAAAAGAGGTGTGTGAACTAAGAAAGGTGAACGGAGAAGGAATATGGTTTTTAAAGGATGTTTACAGGTAATCATGTTGTTATAAGGCATTTTGTTTGCAAGAATATATCAAATTAGAAAAGAAAATACGCATCCAATATTATATTACATTTTAGGGAAATATTTATGATATTCCTTATGGTAAAGTAATAAAATGCTGCTCTTATGTTTATCCTTAACGTGGCTAATATTTGTAAAAACAGCCATTAGTTACATAAGTGTTTGAAGGCAAAATATTAGTTTGCTCACATTTGGTGGGGACAAATCTTGGAGGGTGCACAATAGGTTTGGCGATTTTCAATGAGCGGGATACGGGATCTGCATGATCGGATACACTTTGAATTCGACAGGATCGGAATTTATAAAAATATTCCGGCGGTTACGGGATAGGCTAGAAAAGTGTCCGGGATGGTGGGATGGCGGTACTCTGTTGTGCACTCTCAGTTTAGCACTGCCAAGAAGTTGGCATAAATTTACAAGGAAAATTGCTTTAAAATATTACTGGGTTCTTGTGGTTATATTTTTGGTAAATGTCTCCCTCGCTTTTTTACTTTCCTTACTGGTCCAGAATAATCTATGCTTCTTCTCTCACCTGATCCCCAATTCACGTATAAATTGTATTGTCTGTTCATATGAGAAGGCAGGTTGGCCCGTTAAGCGAGATCTCACCCGAACACTGCCAAGACAGCGGTTTCCCCATATGAACACAACTGCGCATGCAAAATTTTGTTTACATTGATCAAATACCATTTATCGAATTATATATATATTAATCAGATTACGTTTAAAAGTGACAATTTCAATCTCGGCAGGCGATATAGTGTACAGGCCCTTGCACGCTGACCTGTACAAACATGCAACGAATCTCAGAATGAAAATGACATTGATTTATTTAGTCCAGACTGTGCGCGGCTAAAATTCTTTGCATGGGTCCTTAATCTTAAAGCAAGGAATAAAGACTTGTTTTTGAATATTCATGACAATTCTTAAGCCTATTCGGTCGTTTGGGTCGTTGAGAAGTACCTGAACGACCCTTTTAATAGTTGGGTTTCAACCGAATCTTTCGGGTCGTTTGACTCGTTACCAGTGAAAAATTTCCACTGGTTATACGATGACAGGGTTCCACTTATTTTAAGGTCGTTAGAGTCGTCAGGAAATGTGTTTACATTAATCGTCAAGAAATCCCCCAAAAGATCCAAATGACCAAATGGGAACTAGGCATTATGGACACTTTCGTATAAAAACGTGCAAGGAGACATTAAAAAGTCAAGTAAGCTAATACAATCTCCAGCAAAAGCAACATATAGCAAGTAGCAAGGTAGCCCAAAAGTATAATATAAAGTCAGGCAAATGCAATAGGACAGTTAACTATTTCTTTGATTCATGTGTCATTTCTCAGGGCGATAAAATGGGAACAGATTGCATTGGTAGGTAGCCCGCGTGCAACACAGTGATGTACAGTAAGCGTCTGCCCGCCACTTAGGAAATACGAACAGGCCTTTGGGAACATCCATAAAGTACATTCGCATTAATTTGACAATTTTGTACTGCCTTCTATACAAATAAGCAACAGAAAAAACTGACAATAACAAAAAATCTACTCTTTCAGTTTACCTCCCTCCTCCCCAGTGCGTACATACTTTAATGGATGTCCTCGTTTACAGTGAAGCTCAAGCTTAGATTTCATCTTTTGTGTCGTGTTGGTAAACAAAAATTAATTTTTGCGAACGTATAGTGTTTGTTTGTTCGTTTATTTGTTTGTTTGTTGAGAGATTAATTAGACTGTTTTGTTATGGATTCTCATAGATATTAAAATAGAACAATAACTGAAATTAATGGCAATTTAGCGATTGTTAATTCTCTTGCAGCTTCAGCTCCATGTCAAGGCATTGCCCCCATATTGCGGCATAAGGCACGATATATGAACGTGGACTAAAAGCAATAAAATATAGGATAAAAGCAAAAAAGACTTTTATATTTGCATAAAATATCAAACATAAAAGGAACACAACTGATTAAACAAGTGTACGAGTGAAAACATGTCAGCTGATGACTGAACAAAATGAGAAAACACAATTAGTATCATCTATTAGTAGTAGTGTCATCTATTGAAAATGATATAAAAAAAAACAGTGGAACAGATTTATAAAAATAACTCATTTGGAATAGAAGAATATAATAAACACAGTGATGCAGCTAAACTATTAAAACTAAAATTTATTGAGTTAAAAGCAAAGGGAAAATATGATAATGCTTTATGTAGAAGGTTTGGAGCATATGATGAATATATAGAACATCTATGAGTGAGAATGCTCCAAATTTGCATGCAAATAAATATTGTGCAGAAAAACAACCAGATATATCTGAAAAACAAAATAGAATTCAGATCAGTTTTGTTTAACAGGTTAAAAGAATTACCTCTTACTATCATATTGCCTTCGGGCATAGTAACTGCTCTGAAACAGAGATGTGGTTTCTTTGTTATTAGTTGTCATACTTCCACTTCAAATTGCCAAATACAACTCGCGTCATCTTTATGAAAAGTGAAACATAAATGAAAATTACTCAAGATTGAAAACATTTAATGTTTAGCTCAAGAAGTTGATAGTTTGAAATTTTGATAGTGGATGTCTGTCAAATTTTCTTGTTGAAAACAAGAGAAATATTTTTCAAAATATTGTAGTCTGGTCTCTTTCCCCAGCTACAGCAGTTTGACAGTAAAATTAGTTGTCTTGCCAATTTCACGCACCGCCTGGAAACATTTGTTTGCATTCATTCCTCAGCAGTTATTCACCCAAAGCAATATATTTTAGCAGTTTTCCAAAAGTGTTAAAATTTCAATCCATTGTAATTTAAGTACCGCTGTAGTCCTGCGCACTTCCTGTTTCAAATTAAATGCGGTTAATCCGCCCTTTAACCGTTAAACGATGAAAAAAATAGCGGAGCTTTTGTTTAATTTTTCCATGGTTGCAGACTGTTTGTCGGAAATTGTAATTTTCTTATTCAATTTATAGTCTATGTTCAATTCAAAGCACACTAATTTGTCAATTGCGTGATTTGTTTTTAATACAACAACAAAGATCGGTTTGGTGAAACACAAATCGCATGAACAAAACAAACAAAGATTGCTGCGCAAACAAGGTTTTCAAAAAGGTTATAAAAATGAATAGAAAACATGTATTTTTGTTTGTTGATATTATTCTAACTGTTGTTATAGGAGTGAATCTCTGTTCGTTTCTGTTAGCAAAACATTTACTTCTGTAAAATTATAAATTAAAATAATGTAATGTAATCGCTGTTTTTTTCAAAAAGTTTATGTTTTGAACCATTTTACCTTGTTGTCACTTTAATGTTCTAAAAATTATTAAGTTTTAAAGGGGGGGTCGCAGCCCCCTAGCCCTCCCTTGCGTTATCCCGGTCTTTGGTGTCATTCTGCGATGTTGTTACAAAATTTGACGTCAACAGCCTTCACGTGGACATTTCATATGCCGTATTGTGGTCAGTGGCTGATTATGGCTGTTAGCCGCAACTGATAACAGTTCCTGATTCCCCGTTGTTGTCACAAGGTGAAAAGAGGCCAAAAGAGATTTTTCGTGAGCGGAAGAGAACCCACAGGAAAAAGAAGCAAAAAGGCAAATAATTTTGTGAAGTTTCTGTGTTTATCTACAAAATAACGAGATGGATGCTGAATTAAATGATTTACACCAGCTGTCCTCTTCAGTGTTTACGGTAAGGAAATTTTCCAAAATAAAAACTTCTTTGAATTATAAATCTGTTCAATTTGAATGAAAGGACTCTTGTTATTATCTAATTTTGTCAAACCGAGTGAGAGCGAGCGAGTGCAGCAGGTCTTGTAGAGTAAGGCTGTGTGAGCTATCATTACAATAATTTATGCAAGCAAAATTCTTGATGCCTTGTTGTGTGCTATTTTTGGCAGCCTAGATAAATGCGTTGCACTTGACTTCAAAAGTTTGTTTCTTGAGTAAAAGAAAAAACTTTTTTCTTATGACTATGATGGTTAGTCTAGTCACATTATTATAATGGTCTGTCTGCTGCTTTTTTCTTTGTTTACCTAATAACGTAATACTGAGATGATGTGGAATATTGGTAAATAAGGACGATCTGCGTTTTCCGTTCCACGCAAATAGTATTACTTTGGGAAACTGTTTAGCCTGTAGTTATCATTACGTAATCACTTGTAACTAATCTGCTGTAAATCTGAAACTGTTGTCAAGTTTTTTCTATTCCTTTTTATGGTTTTGCCATATCCATTATTCCCCTCGGCTCGGATAAGTGAAATTATCGCTAAGTGAAACTAATTTTACCCTTTAATAAAGGTTTCACTTATATATAGACTATGTTGCTTTGCTTCGTACCCTATGCAAATCGACATGAAGAAGCTAAGGGCGCTGAACACACACCGAACTCTCTTGTTGTTATGTTGAGGCAAGTTGGAGCTTGTGTGGCAGCTGATAACAGAACAAATCCTTAAACTTTGATTTCTACGTTTACAAGCTTGCTGATTGAAGGCACATCAAAGAAAGAGAAAGGGGGGGGGAAGGGTAATTTTGTACTTTTATGTTATGATGGTGGGGGTGGTTGTGTGCATCTAATTTTTTTACCTTTTCTTTTTTTCAAAGGAAGCAATTTATTTTCGATTTCATCAGAGAGTTTCCAAAAAACTCAAATAAGCCCCTTTCTTGAATAAGCCCCTTTCTTGTATAAGCCCCTTTCTTGAATAAGCCTCTTTCTTGAATAAGCCCCCTATCATAGTCAACCTCCTTGCATGAGCTGCACATCCCCATACCCTCAACTTGTTATGTACCACCCCAGGGTCCCCCCTCTTGAGGGCTGAGTTTTTGAACGGGCTTTTACAATATTTCTAAAAATTTGTTGCTGACTTGAAAGTGCTGTTTTGAATTTATCTTTCAAAGAAATAAAAAAAAACTTAAAAATGCTTGTTTAATTAAAAACATTTTTTGTTTACTTTTAAATATTAATTTATTTTGTATTTCATGAAAATATTTGATAATTTTGAGAAATTATTTTTTAATATTTACTCAATAGATTATCTATATATATATGATATTCTTTGCTTCTAGAACATTTCTGGGATCACTCCGCATATCAAAAATCTTGTTACAAATGCTAAAGCATTTCAGAAATCTTATCAAGGTATTAAGCATTTCTTGTTGGTGTAAAGTTTTATTTTATTGTTGGAATTTTTTGTGACTGGCCAGAAAGGGTTTAGATGAATCCTATGCTTCTTTGTGCTCTATCAGTTTTACTGTTTTATTTTATTTGAACAAAAAAGCGGAATTATCTACTCAGAAAGTAAATGCAGAAATTTGGGAAAAATAAATACTTCTTTCATAATAAAGGGAAGAAATAGTAATTGAAAGGTAATATCTGGGGATTGCTGGGGTTTTCAAGATTGAATTGTTCTCAGGATTTCCTTGGATTTCTAGGATAGGAGCTGGGAAAATGAGCAATATCCCTAGAGCAGTTGGGGATATTCTCACAACTCTGATTTGCTGAAAAATTCCTAGGAAAGCTGGGTCAATCCTAAAAAACTAGGGAATTCCTAGCTTTCCTAGCTTTCCTTGGACTCCTAGGATAGTTGGAGCTGGCAAAATAGGCAAAATTCCTTGGAAAGCCAGGAAAACTCAGGAGAATTTGTGAAAAGAGCAAAATTATAAATTGGTGAGACTTGGAAATGTTGGAAAAAGAGCGAAATTTTTAATAAACAAAATTATTTGAAAGATAAACACAAGCATCAAGCTATGGAAAGGTGATTAAATTTACTGTGATGTGTAATAAAAATGTAACAAGTAACAATTTTGTGTTTCTACATTACTACCCTAACCTTGTAACTCTGTATAAACTTGTTTTTGCATGTCCACATTTTTTATAACACACTGTTCTGTTAGTCTCTCTGGTACAATGTTGTTTACTATTATCAAACTTTTCCATTGTATTCTACATCTTGCAAGTGCCTTCTGGCCTTGACTGCGCCTTTTTTTCCACACTTGCCAGTCCAGCTTTCCTCTTATATTTTGAATTATGTGGCTCCAGTACCCTGTTTTAAAAAAGAAGGTTTCAAGAAAGTAATCATTTCGAAGGTTAATCCCATCTTTATACTACTATCTTCAATTAATTCGACAGTACGCTTAATGGTTTAATGCCTGCTTATTTATACTTAAAAAATATAAGCAATACATTTGTCATGATCCTGTCGTAATATCTTTACTTCTTGGGTTTTTTCTAAGTGAAAACAATGTTCAAAAGTTTCTTTCCAAACCAAGAAAGTGCTTGAAGCTTTATTTCAAATGCTTGGTGTGTCTTGAGAAAGCCAAAATGCTGAAGACCTGATCACACTTTTAAGTAACCCAGTGCATTTTTTGATGAATGGACATTTCTGAGAGGGGGTAATTGAGATTGGTTGCTTCATTGAATCTTTGCCCAAATTAACAAGTTTAACCCCTGTCCAGCAAAAGTAGCAAAATCGTGCATTTTGCACATTCAAATGAAGCATAACTGGGAAGGCCCTGTCTGGGTTTTCATCATCAGGTCATTCATTAATAAACACAGTTTATAAACTAAATTTTTATTGTTTTGACCTCCAAAAAATTTTTACTTTTTTTAATCTCCTTTTAATTTGAGAAATCAAAATCCCTTTTTATCAAAAAGGTTCAAAGTTTATGAAAAAATGTTTTTTGAATTGGCTGTTAACATTGAGAATTTTGTCTGATTCCCTATTTGGGCACCTGAGGGTTTTGGTTTTGATTTGTACATATGTACGGTGGCCCATTAGTGCCACTTCCGTGTTCCGTGTACCGACTTTTGTGACATCTAAAGTTAAAGTAAATTTAAAAAATTTATTTTAAGAAAAAAATTAAGAAAGAGATCCATTCAGATGGTTAAACCTTTAAATAGTTAAACCTCGTGTTGGAAGGTTCAAGGAACGAGGGACTTCTCTCTCAAAGTTTTCTTAAAATATTGTTTCAAAATTTATTGTACCCTTTGAATGACACTTCACTCTTTGGATGCCAAGTTCCTTATGAATATATAGTAAGAGACAATGAAAAGAATCTTTGCAGAACTATGAAAAGGATGTCCCGAATGCGAATATATCTATGTTTGTCACAAGCTTCTTGTAATAGAGATACTAAATTTTCCCCAAATTATCCCTGTTTACCTTGACGTTTTTTGGCTGTTGCCATGCCAGCACCATTAAGCCGAAAAATAAAATTAAAGCTAGTTCTTTGAAAGGATACGCTGCTCTTTGGAGACTAATTCTAAAAGTTGCTCTTTGTCTGGATAGCTGTCACTAATTGGGACTGAGGCCCCAGCCATCATGTTAGAACTCTTGGTATCGAGTGCAGTGAGTAATTGGGCCGAATACTGCAGCCATTGTGTCTGGTTGTCTTGTTTAGTTGAAAGAACACAGAACTCGTCAGTAAAGTCGGAACAAGGAACTAGTCAGAAATGAAGCAACACAGAACTCGTCAGTAAAGTCGGAACAAGGAACTAGTCGGAAATGAAGCAACACTGAACTCGTCAGTAAAGTCGGAACAAGGCACTAATCATAAATGAAGAAACACGGAACTCGTCACAAATGTCGGAATTGGTCATAAATTTCGGAACTCATCAATAAAGTCAGAATATGGAACCAGTCGGAAAATTGTTTCAATGCAGAAACAATGTCACCAGGCTGCAACCCTGAAAGAAAGTCACCACATGCTGCAACACGGAACATGTCACTGAACTCGGAACTCGGAACACGTCACAAAAGTCGGAACACGGAACTCGGAAGTGTCACTAATGGGCCACCGTTCATATGCGTTGTAGATAGAAATATAATTGAGTTTTTTTGTGCCTCTGACCATTCTAGTTTGGGAAATTCTAGTTAGGAATAAGTCGTTGCACACTTGTGGGATATTTACGCATGCACATAAGTGAAGTTGCTATTTTTCTTTATTTGTGTCTGAATCAAATTTTGTCCCAACCGACCCGTTGCTATGACAACCAAAAGAAAAACGTTTAGAAAAGTAAAATATAACCAAATATTTTGAGTGAACCACTTGGCTTGCAAAGTTTTAAGCAATTTTAACTGCAACCGATTTTCTAAATTTGAATGTTTTGAAAGAGATTGAATAAAGGAATTGCTTATTGAATAAAGGAATTACTTGTGACTTTCACAAGTGAATTAGCTGAATGCAAACATTCAACTATGTTTATCAGTACCGTCGGAACCAAGGGGCTGGGGAGCTGTAGCCCCTAATAATTCCGAAAACAATTGTGATTTGAAACAATTGATTAATTAAACCTTTGTTCGCTATGGTTCTGAGAACAATAAGCCCCCCCAATCTGGAACAGCTTCCAACGACATTGTGTTTATTCCGCAGGTCCAAAAACCGTTTTGAGAAACAAATATCTTGAGCCAAAATGAAAACTTATATCTCTGTTTCAATTCAAAGAAAAATCAAGTGCTGTAACTAAAACCACTTATACCTCTTTGATGGCCTGTGTTTAGTGCTGAAATCATACAACGCGAAACAGTGATGTTCTGTTGCAGGCTGGGCTTAAAGCCTCTTAGCTGATTCTCAGAGAGATAAGTTTGTCACCAAATATATATTGTAAGTAGATTAGTCACATGTAAACTAAAAATGAGATTGTCACAAATATTAGGATTACTTCTTTGTTAAAATTCTTAAAGGCATGAAAATATATATAATTCTTAATCAAAACTGAACAAATATTTGTTCTCATTTAAATTCATAGGAACAATTGTGATTGGAACTCAGTTTATCCAGTCACTAGATTCATTGGCGGAATCTGCATTGAGTGCCAAGGGTGCAACACAATTTATAGGTATGTTTAATTGTACCCGATTACGTTTGAAAAATCACCATAAAATTCCAACGTTTGAAAAATCACCAAAATTTGAGTGTGTTACCAATCAAGCTCATTTCTACGTTGTCATGTACAAGAAGGGTTAAATTAATTGTAAAATATGTCACCCGCACATTACAAACAATGTAATTTTGCCGGTTTAAAAGCGACCTGGTTTTGATGCATGGTATAATTACAAAGGTTTTGAAAAGCATAGCTCAAAATTAGCATCACCATTCATGAAAGTTACTGAAATAATGACAGTTTCTAAAATTAATTTTGTCCGTCTCCCGTTAACAGAAAAACCCAACTTTTGAAATTCGTAACAAAATCGAATTTTGGTGATTTTCAAACGTTGGAACTTTTTTGGGGTCACGTTGTAAATTTTTAATAATCTTTATAATTTATAATTTTTAATAAATCTTTAATAATTGTAATAAATTAAGGTGGATCATTATCTCATACTATTATTGATTTTTATTACAAGTAATGTGCACTGCTACGGAAAATAAACAGTTTAGCAAAGCATTTTAAATTTCTTTTACAGGACAGACATTAAAAGACATTATGAAGGTTTTTTGTGAAATTGAAAGAATGAAGACAGACTTAGTAAGTTTTAGTTGTAAAATCGTTTTTTGTGTAAGCACCGAAGTTACATACAACCATAGGCCAAATACCTACATGATACGAGTATAATTAAAACGAACAATTGACATGGGAAAATGCATACATAGGACACAACTAACGAGAATTGGATTGGACAGTGAGAGGAGATTTGAGGGCATTACCCCTTTGTTGTTACACGTGAATTGTTACCCAAAACATTTTTGCATGCACACTGTATCCTGTTCAAAAACATAATTGTTGTGGTATTTGTTGTAGTAGCCATGTTTCCAATCATTTTTTGCAGTATATCTTTGTCAACCCTATCCCATTCCCTATCAAAGCTATCTCTCATCATTGGCGGATCTAGGAATTTTTCTGACAGGTGGAAAACGAGGGGGTAAGGGGGCGGAGCCCCCAAATTTGTTCGTGACCACGCCCTTCAGATTGGCTTAGAATGACACTTAAAAAAATAGCAGTTGGAAACGCCCATTTCTTAAGATAAGTGACAACTGGCCCCAAATATAATTATAAATAGAATTTTCAAAATGCTTTACAAAATTTAGAAAATGAGCTATTTTGACACTCCAAAAACAAAATAACCGTTTTGTTTTTTTAATTAAAAAGTCATTTCTCAACACTGTCTAAATAATGTTTACATTTTACATTTACTTTAAGATAAATTCTTACTAAGCTTTCTAACTAACAATATTATCTAAGAAACAATATTGTTATTTTGCTCTGTTTTTCTCTATGTTGTTATATGTTTGTTTGTTTATGTTCATTCAGTTATACGTTCTCATTTTGGGCTTGTTTAGGGTTTTTAGAAAGATGTGATATTTGGAAAAAAACATTATAGAAATCTGAATATTTCCCAATTTAGTTTAAGAAATATGAGAGCTTTCAAAAATAGTTTCAGAAATATAAGATATTTAGGAATTTATTTTTAGAAATATGATGTACCAGGAACCCCCAATTATTTTCTAAAATTTCTTGATGATTAATTGCGTTTTTTATTCATAAACGTTTTTTATCTTAAAATGTAATATTATTGATGAAAAACTAACACCCTAATGTTAGCACAATTAAATTCAAATTCTAAGACCCATGAGACCCAAAAAACAAAATGTAGCACAAAAAGTTACTTTAATTGTCAACAAGATTTTGTTAAAAAAAATCTTCAATTTCCATTGCAAACCAAGCCACAATAAATATTAATTTCAACCAAAGAAGCAAACAAAGCATATCCTCTGTTATATATTGTTTGTGCCCCTTCTCACAGATCTCTTTAAAGCCTTATTTGTTTACAAATGATATAATATATATCTATATAATATATATATATTCATTGAAAGACTATTATGAATTTTAAATTCACACACTGTTGAGAATGTGACGAATCACATTGTATTTATCACACACACACATACACACATATATATATATATATAACCGTGAATCCCTTTCTCTTGTTATTTCAGTGTTCACAAAATAAATTTTATATATGCCTGAATTTTCATTTTTTGCTTAGTTTATTTTCTATGAAAAAGTTTTGATGATTGAAAAGATTTTATCCTCGAAACTTAATAAAAATGAAACTGTTTTCAGAAAAGAATTTGTAATTGGACGACAGCCATATAAATATATCACATCAATCTGCATTTTAGCGCACTAAATTTTCAATGATTGTCCAAATTAATTTTTTAATCAGTTTATTTATGAAACGAAAACAATTTGACGAAAAATAAAAACAAAACAATTTTGAAAGTATAATTATTGATGTATAAAAAATGGCAATGTCTTGACTTGAGATTGTTTTTAGGTTTGCCTGTCTAATTGGTTTTTCATTTATATTTACTGCATTTCGAATGCTTTGCTGCTTTTATTTTAAAATAATCTCACTATTTTAGGCCATCGCCGCCATCGCAATCGCATCAACAATGATGAACTTGCAATTTGTTTTACTTCCATTTCTCGTTAAAACCTTTTTCATCCCCAACAGCTTTTCTCTTTTTGACTTTCAGAAAAAGATTGACTCTGAGATAATTCAAAGTTTTCAAAGATTGAAAACAAGTTGTTGTCGGTGTTGTTTTTGAACTTTTATAACATTCCCAGTCGATCGGTGCAAAACTGAGGCTTCTCATTGGCTGAAAAATCCGTAAATTTTCCAGACTGCAAGATGTAACTCAAGTGGGCAAAATTTACCATCGGAACTTCGTTCTGCATTTTCTTCCAAGTCTCAATCAGGGTGGTGTGTAGCTTTTTTCTGAGTAAAGGGGTACAAAACTGAAGCTTCTTGTTGGCTGACACCAAGTTTAGGGGGATATGTAGGTATATTTCCGAGACGAGAGGTGCAAATCTAAAGCTTCTGGTTGGCTGACATAAAATTTAGGGGGATAGGTAGGTGCAATTTTGAAATGAGAGGTGCAAATCATTGGCTTTTGGTTGGCTGACTCAAAATTTAGGGGGAAGTGTAGGTGTATTTCGTGGTCACTTTTTGCAAATCTAAATATTCTCCTTGGCTTGTCGCAAGATAAGAAATATGACTGACATGAAAATATTTGGAAGATAAAATTTTAATATTAATGCTGAGAGCAAAATTTATAAAAGTTTGGGAGACAAAATGTATGAAATCTGACGGGTGCAAGTGCACCCTTTGCACCCGTCTGGATCCGCCACTGTGACAGAAAGAACACTGTAGTTGTAGACTTGCGCTAAGTCTATTTTATTAATACAAATTGAGAACTGAGAATGTCTTTTTATTAATCCAACAACAAACGGAGGAAATTCGGAAGAAAAAACGAGGAGGTGGAAAAATATAATAAACGTAGTTGGAGAAAAAGACTTGTGCTCTTATGAATACTTTGGCACTCATGAATAATTAATGAAATTGCTCTTTGTTGGCTATCCTCGCAAATGTTTAGGGAGTATGATGTTTCATTGTTATGGAATCAAGGGGCCATTATGGAATCAAGGTCTTTTCGATCTTTTAGTGCTATCCCTGCCACTCTATTGTTTAGGGGTCTGTGTTTTTAAATTTGTTTTTATGTATTCATTTCTTATTCATTTTTTACTTTACGAATTGTGTAAAATTTTGTCCTTTTATTTAAATTTTATATTGTAAATTTTTAATTATGTGGCAAATAAAATGTACTTACTTTCTTAGTTAGACAATGGAAGATTCGAAATAATTTTATTCAACCTAAACACAAGTTTGTCTCCTGACTAAATGAATTAACTTTTTTGTGACACCCTTGCAATTTTCAGAATGTGAAATTTATATTTTTTTTCATTGTCTTACTCAAATGCTGAATTGTCAATCCCATACACCGCGGACAGGATTCTGTCTGTGACGTCAGAAAGAACAAACGATTTATCTCATTAATAATTCATGAGTGCCACCGTAGCCATAAGAAAGTCATAAGAACTAAGTTTTTTTATGACTATGGTGCCACAAGAGTACCAGTCTATCTCTCCTTTTATTTTTCCCCTCCTCCTCCTTTAGGTTGTTTTCTCGTTTGTTTGTCTCCAGTCCTTTTCAGTTCTTTTTCTCAGATTAAGTTAGAAATAGACTTAACTAGGCAAGTCTATCCCAGCGGCGAAGCCAAAGGTCCTGCTGGTCCTGCTCAAACATTTTCAAAAATAAGAATTTTTTAAACTGCAAAAATGAATTTTCCCTGATAAAAATATTGTATTATCATTTGAATATTGGAATATGAACTTTACTTCGATTGCCGAAGGTGTATTCAGTTTCTTCCTCTTTGAGAGCAGGACCTGACACAGGGTATCTCAACACTTTATTTTTCTGCTTTTCTGAATTTAATTATAAATATTAACGATAATAATGAGCAACGTTTCGATGTCATCTTTACTGTGCAAAGACGTTGTTTGTGTTTTTTCTGAATTTTTCTGGGTTATGATGATTATTACGACGAGGTCCTGCTCAATAAATATAGCAGGACCAAACCCTATGTTTGGTCCTGCTTC
>JAYJMH010023270.1:0-18942 GCA_036873815.1 Phacellophora camtschatica
TATTAAAGCATTAATTTTGTAGTACAGTTGCTAAGTCAACGATTCATTTTTGCACATTAAAGCATTAATTTTGTCTTACAGTTGTCAAGTCAACGATTCACTTTTGTACATTGAAGTATTTATTTTGTCTTACAGTTGTCAAGTCAACGATTCACTTTTGCATATTAAAGCATTAATTTTGTAGTACAGTTGCTAAGTCAACGATTCATTTTTGCACATTAAAGCATTAATTTTGTCTTCTAGTTGCCAAGTCAACGATTCACTTTTGCATATTAAATCAATAAAACTTCAATTTTGTCTTACAGTTGTCAAGTGAACAATTCATTTTTGCACATTAAAGCATTAATTTTGTCTTACAGTTGTCAAGTCAACGATTCATTTTTGCATATTAAATCAATAAAACATTAATTTTGTCTGATACCGGGTGCGCCAAAAAACGCGGAACATCTTTGACGAGCTACCAAAAATCGTGTACTGCACGGATTACAGTGATCAAAGTTGACATTCACGTCCAAAATACAAAACTAGTAAAAAACAATGTTGGCGATTTTTTTCGACGCTTGTTCTTCCGTTATATTCGATTTTTCGATCTCATTGAAGCTCGAAAACATTTGAAAACATTTATACCATTGGATTGAGATCAAACATTGACTTCATGCTTTAAAAAGCCTATATCAAATTGCGAAAAAAGACGCGTGAAAACTGGAAACGCGTGAAAACTGAAAGAGTCTTTGATTCGCAAGACTCTTTCTCATATAACTTAAGTTTGCCTGCATGTGCTACCCCCTGCAAAAAAAAAACTTGCATAGCTTAGCAGAGATAAATCAGGGCGTGAAATGGTTAATGTTCAGTATCGCCAGTGAACAGAACAGAACAGAACACAGTGGAAGATGCGGTTTCTAACTTATGGAAACGTACTGTACATGTTCTGATACTGTTCATGCTTCTCGTTGCAATTATAGAACCCGGCAGAATCCTTAGCGATTCATGTTTCAACAGCCATTCAAGTATTTCATGTAAAATCACACTACCATCTCCTAAACACAGGTTCAAATGCTAGATGTTAATGAATTTAGCAACTTAGCATCTAAAAAGCATCTTAGCACCATATTAACCATGATTGCGCAGAATGTCGCGCAAAAAAGTAAAAAACTATTAAACAACAGCACAATACCACAAAAATGCAACAGACGTCTGGCAATGCGACTCAAGAACCACATTCTTGCAACTCCTTTTTTGCAGCTTTTTGACAATATTTTGCAAACGAGCATTGATTTTCAGAATGGTGCATTGGCTCAAAGATTTTGGATACGCGCATTTGATTATTTCACTTTATTTAGACGAATACCCAATGAATACTCACCCGGCAATTAACGTATTCTCGTAAGTAACATAAACAGGTTAAGTGCCTAATCAAATCTACTGACCCAGTGCCCGAATCCTTGGTCCGGCAAAAGCCGCAGGCCCGATGAAAGCCGGGAAGTTGCCATTCTTTCCAAAGAACCCTTGCACAGCAGCGATGTAATTTGCATATTGTTGGTAACCTAACAACGGATTTGCGTTGAAATTTGCAACGAAACTTGGTGGTTGTACTGGCAGGGCGCGTTCCGAAAAAATCATTGTCTTCTCTGCAACCTTCCTGCCGTATCAATAGTTCGTTGTTGTGCGACCTCTGCAAATTGCTAAACTACAAGCTTCGTTAACTTGTCAAGGTCGATGCACAATCTTTGCAACTGACCTGTTCCAATTAAACCCATTATTTCTTGATGTCGGGTTTCACCGGTTCAGTAGATTCCTTGAATACTGCTTATACAGGCGACGGGTAAACGCGAAAATGAGGCCGTGAGGTGGTATGACAACTTCGCCCTTGATTGTTGGCAAATTAAGTTGGCGATTGTTGCTGCATTAACTTGAGTCCGATTCCTAATTACAATGTTTACATTCAATAACAAGGTCACGAACGTTGTGACCCGACGTATACTATCAGACCACAGCTTGAATTAGGAGTCTATTGTTGAACCGTCCATCGCCTAAAACAATAGAAGCTGAAGACAATAACAAGTTGTATCTTTTTCAATATATTTGTATCTTTTCGGAAACCCAGTATGTATACAATTTCTTAACTTGCACAATCAGCTATAAATAAGGTTGAATACAGCAAAAACCCGCATATAAGAAACCAGGTTTTTCATCCAGGGTATTATTTCGTAAACAATAAGCTATTGTTTTATCTATTGTTCTCTCTAAAAAATCAGCCTGGAGAAGGTTCTTAAAAGTGTGTTTCTAATATGTGGGTTTTTACTGTAGCAGAAGTAGAATCTTCAATTACCTCACGGCCTAAATCTGAGCCCAAGCGCCTGTCATAAATTTTCTCAAGAACTTCGTAACATTTTCGACAAACGTTTCTTCAAAAGCATAAACACTAAAACAGTAAGTAATTCTGAAAAGGTTGTTCCATAATTTAAGGGCCAGCTCCCGGTCGGCCTTATGACAGTGTGTCCTTTATTGGCAAATTTATAATTCTTTCTACTGATAAGCGGAGTAAAATTATCATACTGATTCGAATAAACTCCGGGTTTCGAATTCTAAATCAGAATTACGGAGTATTTAACTAATGTTCATGATCATAGGTCAAAAACAAAGAACGTAAATTTGAAAAACCTTAAGCAGACAGCGTTACAGTAAAACATGCATATTTTTTCTTCTAATTTTTCTCTATATTATCACACAAAAAATTCAATTAGAAAGCTTCTCAGCAAAATAACCGAGAATTTAACTAATAGTCATCATGATGGGTCCATATAAAATGATGTTAATATGAAAAAAGCTTTCCGAGCAACAGCTATATTGTAAATATATGCGTAGTTTTTCTTGTAATTTCAATCTATATTTTGGAAAAACCAGGAGAAAATTACTGAATATTTAACTGATTTCCACAATCACTCTGAACGAAAGCTTCCTTGAGTAAATAGTGTTATGATGGAAAATATATGCGTAGTTTTTCTTGTAATTTCAATCTATATTATTGGAAAAACTAGTCAATCAGAACGCTTCCAGAAAAAAATCACTGCTGAATATTTAACTGATTTCCATGATGAAGAAGATTAGGAGTTATGGTAAATATGTGCGTAGTTTTTCTTCTAATTTCAATCTATATTATTGAAAAAACTAGTCAATCAGAACGCTTCCAGGTAAAAATCACTGCTGAATATTTAACTGATTTCCATGATCACAGGAACGCGGGGGAAACGTCAATCTGAACGAAAGCTTCCTTGAGTAAATGGAGTTATGGTAAATATATGCGTAGTTCCTCTATTTAATTTCAATCTATATTGTTAGAAAAAATAATAAAATAGAAACCATCAGGGGAAAAACCGCAGCTAAATATTTAGCCAATTTCCACGAAATAACGTCACTCTGAACGAAAGCTTCTTAATAAATAGCGCCATGATAAATTCAGTAATTTTTCTTCTAATTTCAATTAAAAGCTGTTCCATTAAGAAGCAACAAGGGAAAAATTTCTCAATCTTTGAGTAATTTTCAAGGAGTTTCTTAAACGCACTATCTCAGTGCTCAAGTACATTTTTTGATATTGGACAAATCAAATCCAAAGTTTCATACAATATTAAATTTTTTAGTTTTTGATAAGTCCAAGCAGCTTACAAGCAGCTAAAAATTAACTAAACTAGTAACACTGACGACTATGGTAAACAAATTACTGAATAATACAATTTAAAATTATAGCTTCTCTTCCCAAAATGCAGTGGACAGGAGAAAAGTTATTACCGACTATCGACCAAATGATTTCATTTTCGTAAAGATTGCGTAAACGTATTTTGTGATTAATAAACACTAATGAAAGCAGAAACATAAAATTTGGATTTTTTTTATTGATAGTCAACAGAAAAGCCGTGTTTTAGCCAGACTTTATATAAGTCTACTTTGGGTTTGATCAGTGCTTTTAAATGAACTTCTGCGGGGAAGAAAAGGTCCGTTTCTTCTCCACTGTTGATTATCAATAAAAAAAATCCAAATTTTATGTTTCTAGTTTCATTAGTGTTTAATAATTACAAAACACGTTTACGCAATTTAAAAAAAAGATAAATCATTTGGTTAATATAGTCAGTCAACATACTTATCAACAACTAACAAAATAAATAGTGCATGAAACTTTGGATTTTAATTGTCTCCGATATATTCTCAATCACGACATGCTTGTGGCAAAGTTAGATTTTTTTTATTGACAAACGAAATAAACTCGATGTACGGTGAGATGTCTAGCTGTTTGTGAGGCTTTACATCACAATCCTGCTGGGTACGTACCTATATCTCAATCAAATCGACCTTTTCAAGATAAGGTCGCCATCATGGCGATCAATCAAATTTTCAAATTTTCACGATATTTCATTTTTGATTCTTGAATTGGAATCTGCCACCACCGTTTAGTTTTATAACCAATTTCTAAATTCCTACCTACATTATTGTCAAAGTTATAGCAATGGAAAGATTTAAAGTTTGTGAGGGATTTGACCGCAAAAAGTTTGCTTGGACAAATGTTTATCCTGACATCAATTTCACGGTAAAAAACCTTACATATCTAAATTATCTATATATCTCCAATTGTGCTCAAACGTTATCCCAGTCTAATAGCTAATAGGTCGAACTATACGTTTTCCCCCAGTAACTCAGTGCACAAGCAGAGGCAAATTTTGTAACAATAGTGAAATTGACGCACTAGATTCAAAGCGATTATCCCTCGAGAACAAAACAAA
Organism: Phacellophora camtschatica; assembly: GCA_036873815.1. NCBI lineage: Eukaryota > Metazoa > Cnidaria > Scyphozoa > Semaeostomeae > Ulmaridae > Phacellophora > Phacellophora camtschatica. The sequence continues at coordinate 4,773 of JAYJMH010023270.1, forward strand.
ACTTTTCAACTGGAAAACGAAAACAAACAATGTTGCGGAGGAGATGTTTTCATTTTCCAGTTGAGAGAATTTCACTTTGTTCTTGAGGGATAGTAGTTTTGAAACTAGTGCGTCAATGTCACTATTGTTACAAAATTCGACGCTGTTAGTGCATATAAAAATTTAATAACTGCTTCGCTGAATGTAAAGAAATAACGTCTTCAACCTGTAGATAAAGCACCGTGCTGGCTGCAATATCAATTTAATCAGCAAATTGTTGTAAATTCTAAGTTCCTATGTTGGTATTCGCGTGAGCACGCTGTTTTAACGAAAAAGGTGGACTGAAATGAATGGCAATTACTTTAAATCAATTTGAAAGCCTGGAGAAAAAGATAATTTTAATTTCAAATTTTTGACAACGAAGATTGTATGATATCTCAACATATAATTTAGTCTCTCGAAGACACTTTTAAGTTCAAACTGGAGACTTCCAATGATGATACACATTGTTTCAAATTACCCGAAACATGTTTCGTAATTTACTGCATCGGAAAACTACGTCAAGAAAAATTATACCACAAGAAAATACACTAAGGCTAATTATGCTGCGTCGTACTACTACACAAAAGCTAATTATACTGCGTCGTACTATACTAATATTTCAAACACACCAAGGCTAATTATACTGCGTCATACTACTAATACTTCAGAGGTACTTACAACATCACAATTACCAGTACGATATTAGTTTGAGTGCGCACTCGAATAGCTTCTTACAAATATAAGGAATATTTCAATTCAACTAAACTTTAGATTCGTAAGAAACCAGTCGAGTCTGCATGCAGGCTAGTAAGATATTGACCGTAAACACGTGTTGTAAATCATTTCAGGCCATCTCCTTTTACAATATTTGACACAAATTACCTAAGCTCGTCATCTCTATTTATGATATTGATTGAAAATTACGCCATCTCACGCAAACGCCTGTTTTAGCGACGTCTATTTAATTAAAACACGAATAAATAATGCAGCAATTAAAGAGATTTATTAAACTTTCGAGATATCGCTGTTTGACTCTTCAATTGTAATCTGTGAACAAAGTTTATTCTAGAAGTAACAGATTTTGTCCATATGATAGTGATGCAAAGATTTGATAATTGTGAAAGCTTTGACCGTGAAAATCACCTTACATAATTTCCACCATTTCGCTCCTCCCACCTAAACGTTAGCCACTTTTTCCCAGTGAGGGGGATATCAGATCAGTTTAGCCGGAGGAGCGATTTACATTTAATCCCTTAATAGGAGGACATTTACATTTAATCCCTTATACATTTAATGCTTTTGTATTGCTATAACTTTGTTCATACAACCCAGTTCTGCAACTCAAAATGGAATCGATCAAAAGTTTGATCAACTACCTAGAAAATGTAGATTGATGTTTGGCAATTAAGACTCGCACCACGTGTACGCCAGTAGCTCGTTGATACTAAAAACTGAACCAGTTTCATTTGTACGAGCCAATCTAGGCTACTGAAAATCATGTCAACACTGCAAAACATACGATCTCTTTGGCGCTTTGTCCTGCATTATTCAGTTCTTACTTCAAGTAAGCCATCTGCAGATAGCCCTTGTTTTCACAAGAGCACAAGCCTCGTTATGATTACTTATGCAAAAGGTATGGCTTAAACTCCATTACTCATTCTCATCCTCATTATGACTGTTCATGTAACAAGTCTAATGTAAACTTCATAACTCAGTTTTCACTTCAAATAAGCCAGCTTTGCATAACCCTCGTTTCCACAAGCGCATAAACCTCGTTATGACTGCTCGCATAATACATTACTCCATTACGTTATCAGTTACTATGATAAGTCTAGTATAAACTGCAACATCTTCAATAATGTCCTTTTAAACCAGAAACACTTAAATTATTTAAATAATGGAGAATTTCATTCGCAAAACCTTTCAACCAGACGCTAGTCAAATCAATGCGCTTGATTATGGTGAAAAGCTGAAGCAAAGGCAACCGAAATTAAAGAAAAAACGCACAGTTATGAATCGTGGTTGTTTGAAAAATCACACTGTATCCTTGCCGCCAACGATTTTAGATAAAGGAACAAAGACAAAGGGACAAGAAAACATCACTTCCCTTTGTTGGCAGAGTAAAACAAACTTTTTGGTTTGGTGGCTTTGTGGTTTTCTGGTTTGTTTCAAAGAAGCCTCCAATGTCGCTGAATGAAAATAAGTAATCACAACGCGAGCAGGAGCAGGAAATCTCATGAAAAAGTCTTCCACAAAAATCATTCATAAAATAGGTATATAATCTGCAGAAGTACAATACAACGAAAACAATAAACCTATAAAACTCCATGAAAGACCTTCGAGGGTATGGAGAACAACGCAAAACAAGATATACACCAGCTGCACAAACACATGACCTTATTACGACCTTAAATAAATAACCTTTGACACATAACCTTATGACCTTGTTATTTAAATAAATTTGCAATAAAATATCATTGGCGTTATCACAATCAATATTACAAAAAGGAAGTTTACACGAATGGTAAACTGAAAAGAAAATAAGTGTTGGGATAAATTTTAAGCTGGAAGACATTCGATAATGTCTCTTTTGAAATAATCATGAGTTAATATTTCAAAATTATGAAATATTTGCAATTATTATTTAATGTTCTACAAAGTACACACTCTTAGGCTCATTGGGAGTTCGTTCCACAGCCGAAATTAATGTAGTCAGAAGAATATTGCCACCCCAAGTTTGTTTTTGAAACCTTATATAATTTTTACGTTATCTTGTGTAATGAATAAGATATGTCTTTGTTCGTTTTGGTCAAAATAGTCAAAGATTTCAAAGATATTTTCTTGAAAATAAAACCAGCAATCAAATCATTGTCTGATTTCTTATGGTACGATCCCTGACCTAATTTTGCAGAGTAATGCGCAGTCTATTTTCAATACAGGGATTTATTGTGGTTTGTCCTAAGTTCACCATATTTATGAATTTTTACTTGTACTTAACAAATATATAAAAACACAGCTCGCAAACAGTAAGTCATTATCATAGAAGTAATAAATAGTAACTTCGAACGAAAAAGCAAATAAATCGCTGTTTCGAAGCAAAGCTCGAGTTCAAATCCTGCCGTCAGAACAAACTATCAACAAAACCTGCAATTAACTCGACTGTCCGTCTTTTCAAGGTCAGTAAAAGAGCGAGTGAGTGCAGGAGCAGAGTTAAAAATCTTTATTGGAGAGTTGCAAGCAGCATATTTGCAACAAAAAGGCGTGGTAAGAGGGTGTGACCGGTTATCATTAGATGTGGTTTTGCTCAAGCGGGAGAAAATGTTTCGGACTACGCCTTTTATTTGCTTGCAAATGACCATTTCTTTTTTACGATTCTGAAGAAATTTTAAATGAAAACACTATCTAGCATATAATTTATTTATAAATGATAGACAAATCATCATTTTTAATCGCCATTTTTTGTCACAAGATATAGACAATAAACAAAAAAATATCGTTATTTGCCCATGGAATGCTGACGGCTAAAATGTTAAGGGTGCTGCAACCTTTGGCCACGCCTCTGAGGGAGTGAGAGTCAGTGAGTGAGTGAGTGATCGCATTTAACGTGCCTAGCCTACAAAAGTCTCACGATGACTTGTTTCTAGCAAGGGACACGGGTTATACATAACAATCTACAAATCCCAGCAAGCTGGTACTCATTTTACCAAACTCAGAAGGATAGAAGGCTTAGTGAAGTTAAGGAGACGCGGCTGAGAATTTCAGCCCCTGCCGCTGAAGCGAGAGGGGGAGGGGGAGCACCAGCATCTAAAGCTGGGTTAAGTGGTCAAAACTGACCAGGGGTAAGAATAGAGCACAACCCATATCTGAAAAGTTAGTAGCTAAAAAAGGAACCTTTCGGGGTCGCCTCAAAGCGCGGCCGACCTAATCATTTTATGAACAGAGGTCAGGAAGTAAATTTTAAAACCAAATTCCACTTCATTTTCTCTACTCCACAACTGCTTGCGCTGGTAAAATCTCAATTTTACCTCAAATGTGCACTGATTGCGTTCAATTGTTGTTGCCTCAGATGCGAAAAATTCGAATGTTATTCCCAGACGCAATAACTTCGAGCAAGAAGCAGAGTTTTAGAAACAGTCGAAGAATGCCTCGCTAAATCAAGGCCACCTCGTTGAAGAATACGATCAGAAGCAGTTGAGAAAAACAATAGAAAGTTCGTCTTCAAATTTGAAAATTCCTGCTGTCTTCGAAAACATCTTCCGCTGTAATTAGGCAATTTCAATGTGAACCGAAATCAAAAAGCTATTTCCAGCACAACTTTTAACTAAATGCCATATGTCTATGTTTCACAACTTTCCCAGCACAGCTGGTTAACAAGTTGTTTGATTTAAAGCTCACAGCTATGGAAAAGTCACCCAGAAAGCATATGAAAAAGCGAACTGTGTAACTGAAGTAAATAAAATCATCAACAAAAGCATATTTTCTATGTAGTTCTCAATCAGGACTGTATACATCATGCCTTAATATAGCTCTCAAAACTGTAAAGTATACCTCGATATATTTCTCAAACAGAATAGAGTTCTTTTAATTTTTTTATCTGAATGTTATATTGCTAGCACACTAATTTACGACGACTTTGTCCAGAGGTGGAAATTATGAAAGGGCAGGGGGGACAATTGCCCCCCAATTGTCACTCAGTCGGAAAATTCTTGTCTACAGTCAGTATTTTCGTGGTTTCACAACTTTGTAAGATATTGCTCTTCGACCCCTTTACTTCTACCAGAAAATTACATAAAAATAGCTTTTGCGAATAAAAATATTTGACATTTTGTTTATATTATGAATCGATTTTTCATCTCGCTGCGCACTTTAAGCTTTTTCAACTTTTTCGAATTGCATTTTTTGCATGGGCGTACAGTGTTACGTTTGATTTGCCCACGAGAATCATTGTCTGCAGCAGGTGCATGTGATTTTTGCTTTTTGATCGATTTTGATCGTCAATCATGGAAAAGTTTCAAAATACTACCTCTTCTGCAACATGTGACTTTTGCTGCCTCCTGATTGGTTCTCGTGATAATATCTCAAAGATTTTTGTCGTCGAGCACCGCACAGTTATTCTTGCACGTCAGCACATTTACGCATATTTTTGTGGTCAGCGACGAAAAACAAATCCAGCATGTTTGATATGAAAAATTGTCGCCGACGATAAAAATCTTTTAGTTTTTAGTTGCTGCACACAGCACAATGTTTATGCCAAAGACAAAAATCGCATGTATCGGCGATAAAAATCTGCAGTGTGCACTAGGCTTTTTAGTCGAAAACTTTCTGCTTCCAGTCGCAAAATTTTCCTTCAGGAAATGCTTGCCCCATCACCAAAATGTCTGAATTTCCACCACTGACTCTGTCTAACAATTCTTCGACAATAGCAGATCAAGAAGTGATACTATTTTTAATAGCACCCAATATCAAAAACAGCAATCTATCATTTAACTAAAAATTGTCCAATTTCAGCTTCCAAAATGTCTGAAAAAATCTTTTCCAGTGTATAATTGGCAAATGTATAATTGGTATTATTTACCTCAATGAATTTCAACAGATTGCATTCAGCCATCCTTCACAGGGCCTTAACCCTTTCACCCCCAGGAAGGGCCATATGGCCCATTGACAAGCAACATAAAACATCCTTTTTTCAGGAGGTAAATGCGGGTATTCACTGTTTTTAAAACTCATATTCACTGTTTATAAAACTGTTCTTCCCAAGACATAATATGTTCTATTTTTAAATTTTTAGATTAGTGAATAAAGAGCGAAGAATCTCAATGAAAATATTCTTGCTGCCCTCCTTAGTGAAATTGGCTATAATAAATTGCTCTCTCATTTTGTTTACAGATTTGATAAAAAATTACCTTTCTTAGATTTGGCACCAATTTTCAACCTGGAAGGCCAACTGATAATTGTACTTGTTGCTGCTTGAATCTGAAAAGTAGGTTTAAAATGTTTTTACATTAGAAATTTTCCAAATAAGATTCGATAAATGGTTTATACTTCATGAATTGATATCAATGATTATGATCAGAAAACGTTGCATTGCTCATAATGAAGCAATTTTGTAGAGAAACTTCCTCTTTTAAATAAATGCAAATTCCCCCCTTGCCTAGAATCACTTCTCCAATAGCCAGGGCCACTGAGAAAAATGAGGGGCTATAGAAAATCTAAGGTTTAAGGGCCTCCATTTTTACTGTATCTACTTACATTTATAGGATTTAAAGTAATTTTTATTCACTCAGGCCCCTAAATTGGCAGCTGTGGATCCAGGGGCAGTTGCCCTTTTGCCCCCTTCTCAGGGGTTCTGCCAATAGCTACAAACCACATTCACATGTCACAAAGGCAATAAAAAGTATTTAATTAATTCTTCCTACGCATTTTGTTGTGTCTTTATTTCTGCAATGGTGAATCAAATTAAAATGATTGCAAGATCTACCATTAAAAAAATTACTATTAAACTTTCACTATTAAATTGTGCGTGGTTAAAAAAACTGATAAACAGCAGTGATTAGCACTCCTGCCTTTTGCTTGAGCGACACAGGTTCAAATCCTAGCTGTATCTTCTAAAGTTCACTCAGCTTTCCATCCTTCCAAGGTTGGTAAAATCAGTAACAGCTTGCTGGGGTTTGTGGGTGGTTATGTATAACCCATGACCCCTGCTAGAAACAAGTCACCTTGGGACTTTTGCAGGTTAGGCACATCACTCATTCACTTCACTTTGCTCACAATATTATCAATCTATATATTTATATCAGCCACCACATTATACATTATTTTATTCTTATTAAATGAAATGAATAAAATTACCACATAATGACTTCAGCATCACTCTTTGTAGACCTGTGGTGGGAATCTCCTTGGCACCAGCATAACAATAAAGCAATTTTGAATAGCTAATTACACATTTTGAGCATAACAGGTTGTGTCAACACATTCATTCATCATGGTAATTTATTCTCTTCCTTCCTACCTTCCTACACTTGTTTCCAAGATTCTAATCAATTAAATGCAAGTTAAAGTCACACATCACACTATGAACTCCTCTTTCCACTTCAAATAATTAATATTTAGCTTTTTTTAATTAGCAGATTAAAATTATCTCAGCTTAACTTAAACATTATTTTAAAAAGAATTCTTCCAATTTAGCTTCAGGTTTACTGGTATGTTTGGCAGACTACTGACTCAAATTCTGTTCCTGAAGAGATCATTTGGTGTAAAACTATTTAAATTAATTAAAAATTAAATGGGGCGGAGCAATGTTGAGAAAATGATTCTCATAAGCTCATAAGTACAGCATTAGTTGAAGATTTATAAATCAGTTTTTTTTTCAGCCTGCATTCTAAGGAACAAGCCAAAGTAAATTTTGTTTTCATTTTAAATTTTAACTAAGGCAGTTAGCGATAAAGGTTTATACTTTAAATTAATTTTTACTAAACGTTTTTACAATGTATATAATAGTTCAAAATAACCAAAGCTGAGTCAGATTGACAATAAGCTCTCTTTGAATTGATTTAGGGTTAGGCATTTAGTTACAGTGTTGATATTTGAATTAAAAATCTTTAGGAGCAATGAGTGTGGGCTAAATTTAGGGCAGCTTAAAATTGTGCAAGAAATCAGACAACCTTGTTGGGTGAGTGGGCATTAAACATAAACTTATCCAAAATAAATTTTGTTTTAAATTTAAAATAAATAAATAACTATAAAGATTGAATTGCAATTTTATAAATATGAGGCATTGTGTGTGAAGTGGTGTTGCACACTCAATATTCAAGATATGCATGAGAAGAGATTCCACTCACACTAGACAGACAAATTAGCAGAAACTTCCTCCTAATCTTCTACACATCACAGAAGGAAACGTGGGTGAACATAAATTATGCCAAAAGAACAAAGATATTTAAAGCAGCATTCTTCTGGAAAACAATAATAAAAGTTTAACCTACTTATCTGTGACGTTGTTAAATTGGGAAAATCCAAATTATACAGCCAATGAGAATAATAGTGGCTTACTTACCTTTTGAAAAAACTCTTCGCCGCCTTGTGACGTGCAATCTTCCCCGTCTTTAAGTCCAGCTAATAAATTTAAAAAAATAATAAATGAAAATACGAATTAATAAATGAAAATCTTAGACGAGAAGACCAGACACAGGCGGACTGCAAGAATCAGTCCGTCTGAGCCACAGAGAAATTGTATCACGCGAGAAAGTTTCAAGTTACTTGGAACTTTGCTTCGCTTCGGGCCTAGATATATTTGCTTCAAATAACACAAATTTTTACTTTTTAATTATAATTTGGTTCCCATATGAAAACAAAACGGAAACAGCCTTGCTGATGCTGATAGTACAGAATATTACATTTCTGCTCATAAAAATCTGAGTTTAAAACACCAGAATCGTAACGAATCTCCATGCACAATGCAATAGGTACTCTGCTCTGCACATCTATCATTCCTCGACTCTAACCTTTAGCTTTATCAATGTCATAAATTTACGCGAAAAAATAATGAACCTTGTAACAGTAGTTCGAGCTTTCGTCTGTCAACACGTATTCGTTCTTCAGTGTGATCTGAATTGTCAAGTCCATTTTGGATGCTTTCACGTTCAACCGCGTCTTTCTCTTCGATAGATTCTACGCAGTTCTTCTCTGTGTCGTCGACTTCTGCTGCCATAATTTGTTCACTATCTTGTCCTGTTTTCCCACTAGTTTTATTTCAATCAAACAAGTGTCATGTTTTGATCAAATTTCTCCTTCGCAGAGACAGATAACAACATTCTAAGTAGCGAGGGCAACTGGACACCAGTACTATTTAAACACGGTAGTTGGACACAATTTACAAATAGTACCCGAGTTTTTAAGACTTCTGATATCAGGTTTTAGTGAAAAACATTTTCAATAAGACAACAAATTCTTTCGGAAAAAGTGGAATTTCTTAGTTTCAAGCGTTCTTAGTGGAGCAGTTTCTTGATTTTTGGCCATTTTAGAGGCAACTGTTTCCCATAAAAAAAATGAGGCCAATATTGACCAAAATGAATGTGAACTTCAAGCTTTACAGGAAACACACAAATTACGATTCGATTTCCTTGTGTGATTAGTATCCCAGTAACAAATTCGACATTTGTGATAAAAATCTTGAGGTAAAGAAAGTCACTGATGATAAAGCTTCTAAAGTAACAGACACAATCTGCTGACCACTTAAATGAAAGCAGTGGGTACATCCTGTTAATAAGATGCATCAGTTATAGTCTACCTGTTTGTTTTACTTATTTTGATTTTTACTGTTGGTCTCTTTGCCATTTCGTCGAAGAAATGGGGAAGAAATGCAACCAAATAAATATACAATGACAAGATGGACTACATTTCTAAGAGATACACACGTTTGTAAGAACAGCAAGCTTCGATTTCAGTCTGAATTTTCTATTATTTTTGGACCAATTTTTACAAACTTGTTACCCTCAAAACATCTTTAAGTGTGTTTTCAGGTTAAGTGTTGAAGGCCTGCATACTATTTTTGTACTTAACGTAAATAATTTCTGAGATACCAAAACTTTTTACCCAAATCTCAGCCTGGTTTTCCTTATAAAAGTTGTTCTTGCAAAAAACGTGTAGTATGAGAAGTGGGCGGGGGGGGGGGGGGGTATAATGACATGTCTGGAATCAGCTGCCTCCTTTTCCAATGGTTGGTGCTACAGCTCTGCACTGATTCCAAAATAATTGGCTTAGTTGAAGGTGGAAATACAATATCCAAAATTATAAAAAAGCTTTTGGAAATTTGAACCCTGATCAACAATGCCCTTGGTATCGAATTAAGAGTAAAATGTTGAGTTAACTCGAACAAAGCAGTTAAATTTAGTTTAGAAGTGGTAAATACTTTAGGACTGGTAGCTGTTTGCTTTTAAGAATATAGCAAAACTGAAGAAAAAAGGTCTTCTGCTCATCTTTAAAAAGATAACACCCGTGGCCTGGTACCCATCATGGTAGATAAATACAATGAAATTTCCGCAAATCAATACCGTACCAAAGTTGATTTTTATAAACTTGTGAAAATAGGTCCCAAACCTTAATTAGGAAAATCCACAGTTATTTATGAGGGTGCATTTCTCGGTACATGCTTTAATATTTCGATTGTCTCTCAGACTGTGTATGCGTGCATTCTTGTTTATTGCGCTTGCAGGATATACACTCCATACAAAATCAGCTTGGGATGTTATAATAGCTTTTTAATGTATATTTTGGTAACTCGTAGTTGGTATGAATTATCACAGTAGCTAGATTATTATTGTAAAAAAACTTAAAAACGAAATTAATAAAATTTTTAAAACACATGAAATTAACTATAAGTGGGCCCTGGGACACAAGAAGATAAAGTCGTAGTGTAGTCAAAGTTCATTAACTAACGACTATCTAATTTCAACGTTGCTTGCCATTCATTATTCATGGAAATGAAAAATTTAGAATTTTTAATGTTGATTTCTACGCATAAACAAAAGTTTCTACACGACTCTATTCCTATCAGAGAACAACAACAAAAAATTGATAAATATTTGCACATACAAGTTTGGAGAACACATCCAGGAATCCTTTGAACTTGCTCGATCAGAGGCCAAACCAAGTTACTTTTGGAAAAATAGTAAAGAGTCCCACAAACCTGAAACGGCCCACCTAGTTGAGATTAAGACAGCTAAATATCTATTTGAAGGGCTGGAAACACCATTTTGTCTTTTGCATATAAGGGTAATTTCATATGCTGGAAAACATCAAATCTATTTTTCGAAAATTTAAAAGAAATTTCAATTGGAGGACTCGGTCGAGACCACTCTACTATGTAGGTAGGCTCTGCTACCACTCTACTACTCCTCAATTAACTTCATAATAATAATAATAACACCGAAACACATTTATTCCAGTTCAATAGATTGCATACGAAAGTCAGTAGAACAATTGCTTTCATTGCGTTTAAAATGATGGATACATCAAGATTGAGGGCTTATTGTTCTCAGAACAATAGAGAATAAAGGCTTAACTAATCGATTGCATAAAAATAACCATTGTTCTTTAAAGTATTGGGGCCGCTTCCGACGGTACTGAGTTATCGTTTTTAACGTGCCTAGCCCGCAAAAGTCTCGAGATGACTTGTTTCCAGCAGGGGACACGGGTTATACATAAACTTTCAGTTTTTAGGCACATACACTTGCTATTCTCGCAAGGTATGGGTTTCTGCGCTTGGCGCAGGGGGCCCGTCAGGGCGACCCCGGTCCTTCCTCTCGATGTGACCACACCTCGTGATTCCTTTTGCCTTTGCCGGGAATTACAAAGAATTAGCAGCTCTCCTCACACTTTCGCAGCAAGTATGACCTTGGTGGGATTCGAACCCATGACCTTGAGGTTATGAGGCCGGCGCCTTAACCACTAGGCCATGCTTGTGTGTTTTCAAGTAGTTAAAGGTAAGACATTAAGTCATGCCCACATCAAGACCACAATCTTATTCATAAGACAGCCAAACTCTTAAATTTAGATTGCATTTTTCCAATTCGTTTCAAAATTGTATGATTGCAATTTGTTTCAAATTCGTAACCAAACTGGTTTTAAGCTTGTTTGCCAAATTCATTTTAATATTGAATTTGTATGTGCATGAGATTTTGATATGAATTGGTCATATGAATTTCAAAATATTTGAAACAAGTTGATAAATGGAATTATAAAACAAATTTGTATGCCATTTTTGAAACAAATTGATTTACGATTTTGAAACAAATTGATTTACGATTTTGAAACAAATTGATTTACGATTTTGAAACAAATTTATATATGATTTTGAAACAAATTGATATATGATTTTGAAACAAATTGATATATGATTTTGAAACAAATTTATATATGATTTTGAAACAAAACATTATTTTAAAATGAATTGCATATGACTTGTATGCAAATCTGAAACATTTGAACTTGTTTATAGATGCTGAATGTATAGATGCTTGCATATGCTTGTATAGATTGATATTTAATTCTTCTGTAATTTCAGTCCCATCTAGTATTACAATAAAATTTGGTAAAAACCACATCCCTAGAGTAAGATTTGTTAAATTTCTAGGACTTCTCTTGGATGAACATCTCAGTTGGAAGTATCACCTTAGCAAACTCTCAAAAAAATTAGCAAGAACCTGTGTTGTTCTCTTCAAGACTAGATACTGTATCTCCTTGGTCCTATATATACTTTGATATGTATCTACAATGCTTTGTTTATGTCTTTCCTTTAGTATGGTATTACAGTCAACTTGTGGTGATTTGTATTTGACTAAGAAAAATACATTTCCATTTGGTTTGAAGTCAATTAGATATATGGGCGCAAAGCTATGGAATGATTTACCAGTAGAAGTTAGAAATTCCTCTTCAAACTTTTTTATTAAAAATAATCTTTAAAAAAATTTACAAAAATATATTTAAATCCTATTGCACAACAGTGAAAACTCTCTTCTCTCAGTGAAAATTCTGCTGTATGAATATATACAAATTTGTTTATTTAATTAATTTATCATTGTATTTCATTGTATCTTTTTATTGTATTTTTATAGCTATTGTTGAGTTAATTAATATATTGTAGTAGAATTTGAATAATAATTAAATTAATCAATTAAATAGAACTCTCTTCAAATTGTATTCTTATCACTTAATTCTTATCATTCCAACAGCAAACCAACTCAACTCACATTTATTTGCGCTGAAAGCAGTCTGCTCCATCCTTGGTGTTTGCTGAGACATCCAACAAGTTTCTAGAAATAAAAACAATAACGTTAATACCAAGCATTTGGGAAAAAGCATGAGAAAGCAAAGAAGAAAGCAATCGCAATACCAATAAATCTATATGTTTGCTACAAAACAAGTCATTTTGATGTTTAAAAATCTCACTTGTTATAAAACCATTACCCTATATGAATGATGAATGCATTAAAATAATTTTTGAAAAAAAATTCTTTTATATTGTCAAAAAACAATTCCGGTTGTAAAAACAATGTTTTTTTGTTGTAAGAAAAATAAAAAAAAAAGCCTGCCAATAATAAACGTTCAGTGACAGTGGCAAAAAATGAAGGAATAAGGGAAGACTCGCTCACAAGAAAAATACATTTCATGTAAAGCATCAAAAAATATTATTCTTCCAGACCGTAAGTTAAAAAAAATAAAAAATCTTTTTTCTCGTTTTGCTTCTTCATGAAAGGCCAGAGTCAGGTTTTTGAAAAATGTTCTTTGTCTGTAAAAATTAAGGTGAGAGGGTGTGGACTGTTGATATTTTGACATATGACATTTTGTGTAAGACATTTTGTGTAAGAAAATAGATTCAAGTTTTCCCCTTAAGCAAGAATGACAGACAACAGAGTCGAGGAAAATGGATTGCATCTGCTCATTGAAGTTCACACAAGTAAATCCACCTTGTGGTTTAGCCAGAAGGTTGTTCTTCCTTTTCACCAGAACAAAAGAGAAGAAAAACAGGTCTGTTTTTCAAGCTGTTGTATTGTTTTGCATATCATAATTAACATATCCTAATACTATATTTCTTTATATTGTATGCATGGTAAGATTAAAATGAAATTTTTCGTATAGGACAAAGCCAGACAATGCCAGAAATTCTAATACAATAAAAGTATTAAATGGAGATGTGATGCAAGTAATTTGCAAACCTTTGTTAGATAGCCTACACTTTTTTATAATATAAGAACCAGATAAATTTTGCGGAGCCTTATATTGTTTAATTTCTAAAAATTTGAGGCTCTAATTGTTCTTACATTTTTTTAAGTGCAAAAGTGTCAATGCACTATTTCATAACACAATATTGAACGTTTTGGAAATCTTAGCTCTGAGGTTGAGCTTGTTCTTACAATGTTCCTATTTTTTTTTTAATTTCAAGTCTCGATGTTCTTATAAAGTGTTCTTATAAAAAAAAGAGTTGCCTACCCAAGAAATAAATATCACATATGAATTTCATGGAAAAAATTTGGAAGAATTTGAGATTATGTTTGCTTTTACAATATTCCATTCCAGACTGGAAACTTTGTACTGTTTTAGGCCAAACAATGAAATAACAATAGATCTATTGTTTTAAAAACAATTGTCC